>VALG01009632.1:22500-44599 GCA_009835305.1 Ipomoea purpurea
GACTACCGCTTCTAAACATCGCGCTCGTCTAGACATCACCTGAAAGACACAAAGATAAACATTGGGACGACGCCCAGTCAGCGATAATGCTGGTAACCCACCAATACCTGTTAAGTATCATACATTTTTGAACAGAGGTTTTTTTTAAAGAACAGTAACTGCCATTCACTGGGGCGGGAAATTTCAAAAAAAAAAAAAATATTAAAACGACGTCGTTTTGCATCTGGGCGTACAGTGAAACGCGCGCCGTGGTGTAGGATATAAACTGCCATGACCAACACAAGTGTATGGACCATATTTTGTATATTGTAAAATAATGTATATTCAATACAAAAATAATATACATTCAGTACAATTAAATATAATGTACATTGTATTCAGGGATTACATTATTTTTGTACTGAATGTACATTATATTGTATAATGTACATACAGTAAAAAAAAAATGTATATTTAACATATTAAAAATATACTTTTATTATGGTCTACATAATATTGTGCGGATAATTTGCTTTCAAAGACTTTCTCATTCACTTATGGGTTGTTTGGTTCACGGAATAGGCCTGGAATGGCATAACATAACATTCCCAGTAATAGGCATATTCCTTTGTTTGGTAACCACTTGTATTCTCAGGAACATTGTTCCCGGAAATGACCTATTCCCCTTGCAAGGGGAACAGAGATTCCGTAAATCAACCAAACACTGTAATATAATTCTTAAAGTCTATTCCTTCCGCGAATCAAACAATATAATACAATTCCTATTCTATTCCTTGTATATTCCATTCCTTATGGAATAACATTCCTATTATCTCAAAATTCATTTCGTGAACTAAACGTGCTGTTAAAGATTTTACGGGATACAATAGGCATCAACATCAATTAACACCTTAAAAAATTTCTTTAGTGTTCATTTAAATTTCTTAAAAAAATTTAACAGAGACAAAAAAAAGTTTGTAAAACTATCTCAGTAATTGGATTTCAAAAGTAAGTTTAATTTCTTTTCAAAAAAAAAATTGAGTTTAATTTGATATATTTAACCTACAAATACCTGTGTGTAATTCATTGAATTGTGGGGACTGTACTATTTTTCGCTTCTTCAATTACGTATTTCCGTCCATGTAAGGCGCACAGCTAGCTAATCTTCCATAGGTGTCTTGTTTACCTTTTTCACTTTTAGTTCGTCACTCCTTTTCAGCCAAACATCGTGCGCCAGTTACAACTTCACATTTGCTGCACCTTTAATTGCAAGTTTGTAGGAATTGTAGATGACAAAAACTTGAAAATGATGTATGTGCTGAATGCTAACAAATCTGTTTTTGGCCTTATTTGTAAATTGATCCATATATATATAGGGATGGGTTCAGGTGGACAAATTATGCTGTGGACTAGTGTCCACAATGCAACGACATCGTTTTTAAAGAAAACGACGGTATTCTAATTAAAAAAAAAAAAATTGATTTTGTTTCGCCGTTAACGACGTTATTTGTTTGTGGAATTATGAATGTAAAGTTATGGAATTATGAATTGTACAATTATAGAATTATGAATGTAAAGTTATGGAATTATGAACACAGAGCTCTGACATTATTAACTTACAATCATGGTTGCAGTAGGCGCTGGGCGCTAGTCGGGCGCCCTGGCAGCGCCTAGCGCCTAAGCGGCCTAGTCGGCGCCTAGGCGGAATCTAGGCGGTGCTAGGCGATCGCCAAAAAAACAGTAGCAGACTTGCAATTTGACAATTTTAATGAGACTGTTTTCAACATTCAATTAAATAACACATCCAAATAATTGACATATTGACAATTCATAATCATAACATCAAAAGAATATTAAAAAAAAAAAAAAACTCAAATGAAATACCCAAATACTTCAATCATCCAAAAGATTAAAGTATCAAACTAGTCTACGAGTGTATTATGTCATATAAATGAAAAAAATTAGCAAAGTCGAGTCGGTCGGGTTAACTCGACTAACTCGACAAAAATTGACGAGTTAACTCGCGTAATCGGACGAGTTAAGCGCTAGGCGACTGAATTAGGCGCTAGGCGACTGAATTAGGCGCTAGGCGGACAACCTAGGCGGTCGGTCTCCTAGGCGGGAGCCTAGGGGGGAAATCGCCACGGCCTATGGGCGCCTAGCGCCTAGGCGCCGATTACTCGGTGTCTAGGCAGGATTTTTACAACCCTGCTTACAATTATGAACATATAGTGATAAAATTATGAAAATAGAGCTCTAAAATTGTACACATAGAGCTTCAAAAATTATGAATGTACAGTTATGAAATTATGAATGTACAGTTATGGAATTATGAACACAAAGCCTGACATTATGAACTTACAATTATGAATATATAGTGATAAAATTATGAACATATGCTCCTATAACGAAGCGGTCTGAATTTTTTAAAAAATGGTGGAAGATAACGGTGCCACTAACGACATCGTTACCGTGTCCACAATGTATGCTGGACACGGGTCCATAGCATAACGATTGTTTCAAGTGCGGTTTAGGCTTCCCATGCGGTTGTACAGTTGACGCATCTTAAGCATTAAATGGTGCACCTTAAGTACACAAACAACTACGCACCATAAACACACAATCAAAGCACCCTAAGAACACAAACCACGCACCTTAAACACACAAAAAGCACCTTAAGAACACAAACCCCGCACCTAAATTTTTAAAATGACTCACCGTAAGTTTCACACAACTGATGCACCATAAGCATACAAATCACGCACCTTAAGAAGGAAAATCACGCACCTTAAATTTAAAAAACTACTCACAGTAAGCACAAAACCCACGCACATTAAGCACAAAACTCACGCACCTTAAACACAAAAATCACGCACCTTAAGCACAAAACTCACGCACCTTAGACACAAAAACCACGCACCTTAAGTTTCAATAAATACTCACAGTAAGCACACAATCCACGCACCTTAAGCACAAAAATCACGCACCTTAAGAAGGAAAACCACGGACCTTAAATTTGACCTAGATGCAAAAATTACCACCGCATTTAAAAAAAAAAAATTTAATAATCCTGGACGTTGATTTAAGCAAAATCAATAGCTCCGATTTAACTGCACAATTACACCTAGACGCGCCAACTGCATTGAACCTAATTCTATATATATATATATATATATATAATTTTTACTTTACCAATTCAATACATTTTGTATTCTGTGTTTTTCGTGCAACCTAAATCATATTAATTAGACTAATATTTGAATTAATCAACTAATTAAAAGTGGGGAAAATAGTATTGTTAGTCCTTCAATTAGGATCAAAGTGTAGAATTAGTCATTCAATTATTTTAAGTGTGAATTTAGTTCATCAATTATTGTTAAAGTGATGAATTTAATTCTTCGAAAATTATTTGTAACAATACATAACTTAATGAAGTGATTAATTTGGTATCTTAAGTACTAGATCCGCCACTTTGATAGTAAACGAAAGACTAATCTGCATCACAAATAACTGGATAAATTAAAATTTTCTTTTTTGAGTACGAGGAATTAAATATATACTTTAGTCATAGCCGTAAACTAAGTGTCATTTCCTTTTTAAAATTATCTAATTATTTATTTTTTTTTTTTGAATGCATCTAATTATTTATTTAATTAGTCTAATTAATTAAGATAGTTAATTTGAATCATTGTACCTACCTAATTGGTTATTAGTTTTTTTTTTTTCTCCCAAATATTCTGTTGAATTGGGATGTGAGGATCTTTATAGGGTTGGAGTTCGCCTTTGAAGAATTAAGTTAATTAATTAATTACCAAAGCTCGAGCCTCAATTGCTTTGGCCAACTCCCAAGAAATATTCCCGGCGTGAGCATATGAGACGAACAAGTGGCGTTTGGATTACATAAACATGTGAATTGTGTGAGATAATGAATTTGGATATGTTTGTGGCAGATACATTTTGAATATATTTTTTTTTAAAATTTATATTATAATATTACTTAGTATAATAATAAATTTTCATTTTCATGCATTTATCGCATGGTTCGTTTCAAAGAAAAATATGATTAATAATATTCATACACTGAAGATGCCATTGAATCTGAAAAGCTCTTAAAAGAAAATATATAAACAGGATTTCCCCTCGAAAAACATTTATACAAAAAGTACAATTCAAAATGTATATTTGTACAAGCTGTTCATTTGTCGTATAAAAACTGAGCAAATTATGTTTTGCACGGTTGAAAAAAAACGACGTCTTTGATTAAAAACGCGCGTCACACGGTTGCATAGCATACTATTGATGGACTGATTCTCGGGTCTGAGAACACGGACTAGGCCGATCAAGAATTAATTGGGTGATTATGTGGGCTGACCTTGGCTATGCCTTAGGATTTATTTATTTATTTATTTTAGGGTGAAATCACATTTGGGTCCTCAACTTAATTTCCGACTTGCAATGTTGCCCTTGAATTTTTCAGCGTTAATTCATCGATTTAGCCCGAAATAATGTTTTTCGTCAAAAACAGTCCTATTGGCTATTTCCGTTCAAGTCTCAGGCGAGAGCTTCAGAATTTTGCCCTGGGCATTTTTCGGTTCTTTTCACGCTTTTCCATAAACTCCGACCAAAATTTCGCGAGAAGGCTCAAAGCTTCCCCGGAGGAGCTCCGTCTCTTCTTCTTCCCCCCCAAGGCCTCCGGTGGACCAAGTCTCACTGCCGTGGGACGCTTTACGGAAACTTCTCCCGCGAGGAAAAAATGCCTCTGGTTTTTCTCTCAAAACAAACTTTCTTGCCGTATCTCTCCCATTGGCTCTCTCTTTCCGTTCCTCTCTTCGCGGCGAGGCGGCGATCCCCCGCAGGATTCGCCGGCGACAGGTTTTAGGTTTCATCGAGGAAAGTAATCAGCAGGTGTATGAAATAAGGAAGGTGAAGACCAGTATATAATTATGAAAACTTTTCTCCAAAAAGACATTGTCAAGGAACATGGAAATCTCCACATTAAACAAGACCAAATATGGGAAAAAAAAACATGACATTTAATTTTGGGCATTATATTTTCTTGGAAAAAAATTGGATTAAAAAGGATAGATCAAGGAAAGATTTCAACACTTTTCCACTTTCAATAACTTCATTTCTATTCCCCTCGTTTTTTAAACAAAACAAATTATTTCTTCTACAGAAGTTTAAATTTTTGTCAAACTTTTCCTTTAAAAAGGAGGTTTATCATTGCTGCATAAGCCTTGTAGGAATACATTTTAAATTTGAATTTGCAATTAATTTTGAACATCACAAGCAAAAGATTATGAAAACAGGCCTTTTCTTTCACTTAGGATTAAATGCTGGAACACAAGCAAACTTCAAATATTACTTTTTTGGAGTGAAACCGTTACATAACTAGGGATTGGGTTTCTGAAAAAAATTTCTTCCCAACGGCAGTGAGGAACATTTGGTCACCAGAGGCTTTTGGGTGGAAGAAAGGGGGGAATGGGGGGGCTCCCTACCGGCGGCTTGAGTTCTCGGGGAAGTTTTGGTCGGGTTAAGAAGGAAAGGAAGGGCGTTTGAAAGCCAAAATGCCCAAGGGCAAAAAATCGAGTCTCCGGCCTTTTGAGACTTTGAACGTGAAATACTGGCATAAGGGAAACTGATTTGACGAAAAACAATTATTTTCGAGGAATAAAATCGACATGAAAATACGTTGATTTTAGGAACAACATTGAACCCAAAGTCCGGAATAAAAGTTGAGGGACCAAATCGTTTGTTCAACCTTTTTTTATAAATTATCCTTTTTTTTTGTTTGAAATTAATTATATTGATATATTGGACTTCTGTTAACAATTTTTCAAAGTTTATTTTATTTGGAAATTCAAAACTTAAAATTGCTTAATTATTTAAATATATAAACTTTTTAAGTTTATATTTTTTAAAAAATAATTTGAACAATTTAATCTTTTCAAAGGTACTATTTTTAATAATTTTTATTTAATTAAAAAAATTATAAATTTTATTCGTTTATATTATTGATTTTATATAAATTTTTAAATTAATTCATGTTTGTAATTTTCTCATTAAACTGATTTTTTTATATCACTTTTGTTAGATTAATATAATATTAAAAATGATTAATTATAATGTTTTGTGTAATTAAGTTGTAAGATTTTTCCTAAATTAAGTATTTAATCTTATACGGGTATTTTATTAGGATTTATTTAAGTGGTGGCAAGTTGGATGACTAATTAAAGTTGGTGATTGATAACACATTCAATTCTGGTATTCATATACCTAGACACCAATACACATCTGGTTCTAGAGTTCAGTTGATGCAAAAATTGGCTTACGGATCTAACCTTATTGAGAACGTTAACAAAACAAAAAAACATCAAAACTGGGGCTGGAAGTTTCAAACTTTATTACTCCGTTCCGCCTACTTACGATGTCAATTCTCGTTTATAACTATTTTTGATATCATATCTAAACATTGTTCAGAATTTTTTAATCTCTACCTGGTTTTGTTTTGTAAAAAAAACATATTAAGTGTTTACTCTTGCTTAATTAAAATATTCCGCCTTTTCTTTCCTTTGCTTGAATGGTAGAATTGTGTTAAGATTTCTTGATATTTTGTTCATTTTTTCCAAATGACTTCTACGAACTGTGTTGGTTAATACTGTACTAGGGTAAAGTTTTCTGTCATTTTGTTGGCGAGGGGTTATGGCACGCCAGGAGTTCCATTTGTAAGATAATTTTGATTGGATTTTAATGCAATTGATTTTCTTCCCTTTAAAAAAAAATAAATAAATTACAATTTTATAAAATGTTATAATTATTTATTTGGTTTGTCATAATTAGTTTAGGAACAAACAAATTAAAAAAAAATTTATTTTAAGACTTTTGAATGCGTGCTTACTTTATTTTTTTATGGTACTTTTTAAATTGAGAAAAACCACTAAGGAATGGTATGTTTAATCCCATTATTTTAAGGAGATCAAACCCACATAGTTTCTTATTATGCTAACATCACTAGTTTATATGTTAGATTTCACGGAGGTAGTGTATCTTTAAAAATTTTACTTAAATTGGTTCTTTTTAAAAAAAAAAAACCAATTTGTGTGATAATATTTATTATTTTTTTTTTTTTTGTTTTTCTGTTGTATTCAACCCCTTTATCACCTTTTTTAAATTTTCAAATCCACAAATCATTTGGAAAACTTTAATAATTTCATTGGAACATTAAATTTAGGACGTTGGGAAAAATCGTTAAGGGTTAATTAGTTAATTGATAGCAAATTGTTTTATTTTGAAAAATTTAATTCCCCAATTTTCCATTGTTTTAAAAATTGTATTCAACAATATCAAAGTTGGTCAAAAAAATTTGAGGATTCCTTGACAGTGACGTAGAACGGTTGAGATGACGTTACAATATTTCTGGGGAAATGAATTTTAAGTTTTGAAGCAATTTTTATTTAGAGAAGATGGCAAATGGGATTTGAGGGGGCTTGATAAGTTTTAGTCGGAAACGAAGTGGGCCCCATATAATTTTCCATGTAAAGGGGTATTGAATGAAACCAGAAAAATTCAGGACCCCACTCAGCTATTTTTTTTCAACGTTTAGGAGGCGTGGGGGAGGAATGGGGTGGAGAAAGTTTTCGGTTGGATGGGGCATGGTTTATATGATGGAAGTTAGGGTGTGGTTAGAGGGCAGGGTCTGGCAGGAAGGAGAGGCAGGGTTAAACCAAGGAGTGTGGTTCAGTCTGTGGGAACCGTTAAACGGTGGGGTGAGATCGGTCATTAAAGTATTGGGAAAAACAGATTTATGGTGAAAAACAAGATCCCAAACCGCCGGTTGAAAGAGCACTGAAACTCGGCCTCACTTTGCCGGTTTCAGCGAATAGAGCAACCCTTCTGAGTCCGGGGGGGCACGAGGGCCCAGGGATGGGTCTGGGGAGGCCAGAGGGGCAAGGGGGCAAATCCAACTGGTTCAAGATGGTGAGGCCAATTTACCAAATTTTCTTTCCAAAACAGGTTTATTGCTCCTTTCAGCCAAGGGAAAAAGATTATGTAACTTATTATAAAATGACAATGGGGAATTGGTTGGAGGGAGATCCATTGGAAGATATATCTGGATATTTTTAAGAATATTTTCAGTTCTGGCGGTTCGGGGGGCTGGGATGACTTTTTAAGGAGGGTGACCCAGGGGACAACAGGGGGCAGGGAATGGGGACTCCCCCACTTTTTACGGGCCTTTTCTTGGGAAGGTTAAAAAGGATGGCATGTTTGCAGAATGTACGGGATTAAAGGCACAGGACCGGCTGGCGGAATGGTGGACCGTGGGGTTTTTATTTTCAGTTTCTTGGGGATGTGGTTAGGGAGGGGATGTTTGCGGGATTGTGATTTAGCTGTTTCTTTGAATTCAGGGTGACCCTTCCCATTTCTGTTAATAAAACGATTTGTGGTGACCCTAAAAAAGAATAATCCAAAGAGTAAAACTTATTTACGCCCATATAAGGGCGGCTTTAGCAATTGTTATTTTTACGGGATAAAGGCTAAAATGCATGGCTGGATTGAGCTTTTGAAATGAAGGGAATAATAATCTTGATGCACAAAGTGGCTTTTTCCCAGGAATTAGATTTGTAAACAGATAATCTGTTGACTGCAAGAATGGGCCTTTGAATCGGGGAACAGTTGGGTTTTGAGAAAATGGGGTGCCATTAGCTGGATAATGGGTAAATGGCGTTATGGGATGAATGATGGCCTTTCTCGTATATGATTGTGGCATGGTTTTCCAATGAGGGATGGGTTGAATGATTATGAATGTTTTTGGTGGGAACCAAGTCTCTTATAGGTATTTGGTATAAAATTTGGTCAAGTGAGTGGGGACCCAAATAACCACGCGGAAGGGTTTAGACAAGGGGGACCCCTATCCCCCATATTGGTTTTTTATCTGTTGGCAAGAGGACTCTGCTGTACTACAAATCAGGCTAAAAGGGAACGGGGTAATTCAATGTTGAGGAGGGGCAGAAGAGGTTGGCCCCTCAATCTTCTCATTTTTTTGCAAGGACGAAATAAAGCCTTTTATTCTTTTAAGGGCTAAGTTGGGGGAAGGGGCTAATGGAAAAATTTAAAGAGTGCCTATTTTTAATTGAGTTTTATCGGGGACAGGTGGGGTTAACTATTACCACCAATAAGTCGGAGTATTTGGTTTTTAGCAGGAACACGGATAAGTAGGATAGGGGGGAAACTGTGGGCTTTCAGGGTTTTGGGGGTTGGGCGCTCCAAAAATTTGGGGGCCCAAGTATTTTGGATTACTTCGTTTGTGGAAAGAAAAAAAAAGGGTTTGCATATATGAGGATTAGATAAATCGCCAAAATTGGGTCAGGGAAAAAAAAGGCTATTGTCTCAGGGCAGGGGAAGAGGGTTTACTGTGAAAAAAAGTTGTGGGGGCACCAAAATCTTATGGCTACTTTCTATGGAGGTGTTTTGCCTTACTTATCAGGTATGCAACAAGTATAGAGAACGATGAATAAAAAGATATGGTGGTGTTTCTGGGACGGACATTGTTTCATGGGAAGGTGGACAAAACTATTGTGACCTAGGAAGTATGGGTGGGGATTGTTTAGTGCCCTTACTTGGGTTTCAAATTTTCTTAGGCTATGGGTTTGGGAAACAGGGCATTTGCGGAAATCCACTAAGGGCTTGATTCCTTAGTTAGCTCGTGTTTTACAAAAAGCGATATTTTCCCAAGAAACTTTCATGGATGCAACGGTTTAGGAAAAATAATCCATTTTTGTTGGGCGGAAGTTATAAAATGGGCGCAAAGTAATTTGTAGGTATTGGGTAGGCGAAGGATTGAATGGGAACTAAATAATGGGGGAAACCACCCATGTTATGGATTGACCAATGGGACCTATGATAAAACAGAGCTCTTAACAGGGTTTTAAAAAGGGAAGCAGGAGTTAGGCTAATAGGAATCCAACCAAACTGAACCATGATAATGGGGGATTCTATCAGAATTATTTCAAACTACGGATGGGGGGAAAAAGGGATTTTACGAGAGTTTACTATATTTTCCGGGGATTTAAATGATACATGGTATTGGTTACGAGGGCCTGAGAGGAATTTTAAATCGGTTGAAAAAGCGATAAGACGGAATGGTGGAGGGATTTATTTGAGAATATTCCCATGGCTCCTTTACTTATGGTTCAGGCCTTTTTATGGGGTTAATTCACGAAGTGGGGGAAAAATGTTTCTTTTGGAGAAAGCTTATTTTGATATTTTTTTTTGCCTCCAACTACCCCCAACTTGTTTTAAAAAGAGGGGTGGAAGTGACCCTATGTATGCCATTGTGTGATACTCCCAGCCATGGGGATTACAATGGCAATGCATTACTTGTGTGGATTGCAAGAACATTGGGATTTTCAAGTTCCAAACTACAAATTTCCCAATATTTGTCACGGGGGATATTTTCAAGTTTTGTGGACACTTTTATTTTGATTCTTGATGGAATGTTTTGCGCGTCCTATTTCTATTAAAAATTTGGGAAAACCTGAAAATGTTGCAAGGGTTGGAGGCATCTTACCCCCACGGCCCGGGTCCCCTACTCAGGAAAGGGCGCAAGCGGCAGCCCCAAGAACGCATTGGAAAACCCCAGGTCCGCCAGCCGTGGGCTTGCACTGTTGCCCCTGCAGCGAATGCGATGCTGCGGTTCGCCGGAAAACGGCCAAGCCCGGTGCCGGCCGGTGGGGCGTTTGGAGGAAGATGGCCCGGGTCGGCGATGGCGTGGAGTTCCCAACGAGGACAGGGCAAACGGCAACTGGGTAGGGGTTATTGGATGGAGGATGGAGCCTGTTCGGGGGCCTTAAACCGCGCCCACTACCGACCCCTGTAATGCACCAACTTATGGCAGGAGGCTTTGCGTTGCAAGGGAAGGTTTATCATGGTTAAGGATCGAGGTGACAGAGTTTGATACAACGGATTGTTTGGTGAACACACATAACGTTAACCTTAACAATTTTTCATCACGTACTGCGGACGCCCTATGCTGGGCTATGCATTGTGCCTGCATGCAAATTTGGTTTATTTCAATATTTTTCATTATTTTCATGATCAGGGGACCAAATTATTTGGCATGCTTTAAGCCACTAGGGCTTTCAGGACCTGAATAAAACTTATGTACTTGGGGATACTTCAACCCACCATGACTTATTCAGATCTTTTCTATTGAGCACGCAGGAAAATTTTCAAAAAAGAAAGGGAAAAGGAATTCGGAGAAAGGACTTGGGACTTAACTTAAGATTTCGAAAGTTAGGGACATCCAAACCCGTGATAGGATCCCATGTCACCATTTCTGTAAAAGATTTATTTAAACAGGTTATAGGGATGTTTACTTCATTTTATTGTTCCGAAGCTGCTGTACGATGTATTTTTTTGAATAGATCCCGTGGGGGACTGGGGATTGTTAAGGCGGAAACAAATGCTTCCGCTTTCCAAAAACGAGGGAAATGTTTGTTGTAAAAAAGGATTTGGTGGATCGTGTCCAACCATTTTCTTTAGTGGTTTCCCTGTTTTTATTTTCCTTGGAAACACACTCCGCCAGTACGGGTTAGGGGCTTTTATTAATTGTTTCAGAAAAATTTATACCCGGAAAATCATTTTATTTTTTACTGAAAAACCGTGACCCATATTTTGGATTTTTCAAGGGGCACAACGGTTTGTGGTCCATGTTTTATCTTGTCTTTTACCCCACGATTTTTTTCCGTTTGGGTTTAAACCATAATTGTCCGGCTTTTAATATTTGGCGGGGTTCCCAACGGAAAAGCAGCCAAATATAGTTGGCAAAAATTTTAAAAGATGAAAAAGTTAGAAAGAAGGTTAATTAAAAACCCAAAAGGTTGGAGAAGAGGTTGGAAGGAAAGAGGGATGATGTCGATTCAAGAGAAAATATTTAAAGGGGGGAAGATTTAATTTTGGATGACTATTAGGGTTGGTTATTTTTAGGCACCCTTGGGAACTTTAAAGTGTCCATTTAGTACCCTTGGGACTATTGAATTGTATTAATTTTGGTTCACTCCGGTTAAAAAAAATTTGGCCGGGCCAATTTCCGCGAACTTTTATTCATTCATTTTTTAGGTATTTTAATCTGAGGGGAAAATCCGTCTTTTGAAGTCTGGTTAAAAATTGTCTTTTTTTAGGGGAATTTGGTCGGTTTTTATTTGTTCGAAGTGATCCAAATGGACAATTACATAACTTTTTCAATTATTAAAAAATTGGAACCCATTTTTAAGTTTCAAGGGATTTTTTGGCAAAAATTAAACCAAAAGGCCCCTTATCCTATAACATTGAATTCTCCTTTTATTAAGGAGCCAAAAAGTTTGGGAGAAGGCTTGGGAAAATAAGGAGGTGGGGAGTTCCGGAATTCTCTTCAGGAGGTTAATAAATCATTCAATTTGAGGCTAAAGGATAATGGGCTAAGTTTTGTACCAAGATTTCCCCATTGGCTTAAGGTTGGTTTAAAGGAAATACCGGGGCTGAAAGGGGAAACAACATGGTTTTGAACTAAAGGCAATGTTGAAGTAAGTTAATGTTTTTGAGCTAATGGTTTAATGAATTGAGCAGTTTGTTAAATGGGAAAGTCCAAGGTTTAAGGAATAAAAACTTAGCTTCTAGAGCCTTAAGGTATAAGCAAGGGTCTGGGCAAAGCTCCCAAATCATTTGAAAATGAAATTTCAGTTGAAGCAATTTCAAGAATTAATTCAATTTGGGGATTTTGGGGAGATTAATGGGAAGGAGGGAACCAATTTAATCAGCTAAAAGGGAATCCCAAAGAAAAAACCATTGGAAAGCAGGACAGGGGGATTCACCGCAATGAATGGGGGAATTTAAGCTAATTAAATTTAAACTCTGGAGAATACCTGCAAAAATCAGGGGGAAAATTTTTACAAGGTTCAAAAAAACTCATGGACATTAGAAAGTCGCAGGTATTAAAAAAAGTTTCCAAAAACAAATATTAAAATCCTGACTTGGCCAAGGATCAATGTACCATTCAATTTGGGGAATTTTTTATTCCCAAAACGTACATTTTGGAAACAAGGCTATAAAAGGAGGGATTTAACTTCATGGCAGAATGGACAAAGAGAGGGAGGACAGAGGGAAACAACATGAGGGCAAGAGGAAAATAGAGGCCCATAAGTAAGAAGGAAGAGCGAACATTCATAAATTCTTTTCTTACAAAGTTTCAATTATAGAAAGAGACTTAAGAAAATTTTGAAAAAAGAATTTTTGAAAAGACCTAAAGAGGGTTGGAAGAGAAACGGAAAATTTATTTTCTTTTAAAATTCATCTTTTTAACTTTGAGGGGATAAGGGATAGGGTGCATTTGTAGTTTGTGAAATCACTGTGCTCAGTGTTTTGGGCTTTTGTGATCAAGGCACTTGAAGGTTTAGGATTAGTGTTGGGCTTGTGATTTCAAAGGCGTGGGTTGGAGATTTGGATGGTTGGCTTTGGTTCTTCGACTAATTAGGTAATACTTGATTAGGTCCTTTGGGGCATTTTAACAAGTAACCATTTTCCTTAACTTTAAGGGTTCCATACTCAATGTTCATCTTACAATTTACCACTAATCCGCCGTTTAAAAAGTGAAACAAATCGGGTTTTTTGATTTTAAAATTGTTTCTTTCCTCAAAATGTTCCCGCGGGATGAAAGACGGGGATGACAGGGTGTCGGTGGGAAGGGTGGTGTTTCTCCCGGTGGAGAAAGGCGAGGAAAGGGGGAAAGGGTTGGGATCCATTTACCGAATTTCTAAGGCTCGTCGCGGGCGTGGTGGTTGAGTGATAATTTTCAATAGGGATGAAAGAGGGATCGACGAAAAGAAAAGGTCCGCCAAGTGACTGCCCCAGGCCATTCCTTTCCCGGATTGAGTCGGAAAAAAATGGGGCCACACTGGTGATGTTCCCCAGATTCCCGAGGGGGTACGGCTTTCATTGGTTCTGACAGGAAAATGATCGTTGGGGGGAAGGTTGAAGCTTTAAACATTCGGGAAATCGGCTACTTTTCCCATGTTTGTTCTGGTTGATTTTTCCTATTGGTTGGCAATTGGTTTCATAGGGGCTGTTGTTTATACTAACGATTTAGTGCCCGTATACAAAAAATGAGAGCGAGAGGGGGTCGGAAGGGGAAGGGCCATGGGAACGGCGGGAATAGGATTGGGAAGGAGAGGAGAGGGAGGGATGGGTGGAAGGCTTTGATTTCGAGGGAAGACATCAAACCTCTAACTGGGCTTCATCGGGGAAGGTGGAGGAGACGCCGGAACAAGGGCCAAGATTTGCCCCACCATTTCTCAGGGGTAGTCGGGCGGCCGCTTCCTGGATTGAAAAGAGAGGATCAGGTGGCAAGACACAACCGCTGGAGTCTGGGGGGAAGACACTGGGTACCTCTGCGGGGAAACCAGGGGCTCATCTGGTCGTTTCTCCCACCGCAAGCCCACCTCAGGCAGGTAGCCGGGGGACCGCAAAAACATGTTTTATCATTTTCAAAATTGACGGTTTTTTTCCCCCTACCTTTAACTTGTTGGGTTTGGAAGAATTGTTACGGGGACCAAAATGGTATAACCCCCATTACCATTTATATTATACTATATATAAATATTATTTATATATATTAATTATATATATATTATATATATATATTTTATTTATAATAGGAATGGCCATCAGGTTCGGATGGGGAAGCTTTCCAAGGAGAATATGCGGAACCCAATTCAGCCGCGCCGGACAAATGTTTCCCAAGGTTCTAATGGATTAAAAAATCCGGTCGTCATTTTGTCTAAAAATATTGGGAACATCGGAGTTGCAAAGTAAAAAATGTTTTATTGGTTGCAAGTAATTTGTTACACTTTGGAGCATCAATACCGAACATTATGTTTAAGTTTGCAATTCTTATTTAAATAGTGCCACCTTGTAGGGTATGGAAGTAGTTGCAACTGTAAGGTAAAGTAGTTAACCTGTTAGTATAAGTAGGGTGGCCAACCAATGGAGGAATGGTGCGGGGAAAGGGATGTAAAACAGGGCAAAATTTACATGCACTTTATCGGTAAAAGTAGGTGCACTTGTAAGTGATTTTAACTTTGCCATTGGATGTTCAATATTTACGATGTAAGGATACCCGGCGTTCCTTTTAAATTATTAGCTTCTGGGCACTGCTTTGCGCGGCTGATTTCATTCGGCATTTCCCTTCCTGGCATTATTTTCGCAACCCCTGAGTGAGCCTTATATATTAATTATAAATATATTTATATATATTATATTATATAATTATACTCTATATTATATATATATTTTATTATAATTATATAATTATATATTATATTAATATATAAAAACATTTAATATTTTCTTTACTTTATTATTAAGTTATGATTCCAATCTTATTTAAATATAATATAATCCCATTTCCCCATTTTGGAAAAAAAACCAGCTTACTTACATTAATTATTATTACGTTGTGTATCTGTAAGTTAGATTTTATATTAAGTCTAATTCACTTAGATGCTAATACTAGTAAGTATTATAAATAAAAGATTAAAAAGTTTGAAAAGCTATTCAGTCCATCCTCTAGTTTTCACCACCTAACCGGGCAACACATATATCAAGAATATGACAATTATAGATAAATGTATGGCTTTGAATTTTTTTTTTTTAAAAGTCTATAGATCTAGGTGTTTGTAGAAACGTATCTAAATAATTGAAAACACTTTTATTCTTAATTAAAACTCATCATAGGGCCAAAGTCTCATGCTTGGGTCCGGGCCTAAGTCGTTGCTTTGTACTTGGTCATAGCCAGTTTCAAGCTAGGCCTCGAGCTTTTTTTTTTAATAGACGTTGGATCACATGTACAGGCTGTCCCTGTTCAGGCTCGGTCTGGTGAAAACCCATGCCCCATATTTATTTCCGGGTGTAATTCAAGGCTGGGTTCGGGTTCTGAACAACCTTTGACTACTCACTCATACGCATGCATCTTCAACAGTCACATGTTCATTTCCACATTCTTGCTTAATCTAGAAAAACGCAGAGCACACTAATGAGGGTTTGTCACTTAGTAAACCTCACATTGTGACTAGTCGTAAGACCATAATGAGGTAAACCAGCTTAGGTTGTCATAACTAGTTCAAAACAAAAAGGTACCCTAATAAAGTAAATGACCCCAAGAAGGTAAACCGTCTCGATTCTGTCATGAGTTGACCTGCTTAAATCAGTAATACGTAATATGGCACGGGGAGTCAAATTGTGGTTTCCTAATAAAGAAAATAAAAAGAAATTTAAAACGGATTATGACTAAAATCAGGCATTTGATTTTTTTTTAATTTTATTTTGAAAAAGTTTAATTGAATTTTAAAATTAAAAAGTCTAACAAATTAACTCACTGAAAAAGTAATACGGTAATCAGGTAACCTATTCAATGATTATTTAGTCTCTCTCTAACAGTGGTGGTGGAGTTTAAATCCTGCTGGCACTTGTGGTGGGGTACCAATATGTTGAAAGGTTCTTGTGCACTATGTGTGTAGGCTGGAGGGATCTGGAAAAATTGCGAACGACTTGTGGTTACCTCTTCCGATCCAATGGCTCTAAGGGCAACATTTGGGAGTCCAGCTGCGGAAGATCTATGAATTGTTTGAGTGACTTACATTTATTCTTCAAATAACTCTAAGGCGGGTCATTGGTCCAAACCTCCAAAATATTAGTTTGATGTAAGTTGTGATGCCTGGGTTATTAAAATACAAATGATTGAAGTATGGCATTTAAATGATTTTTTTAAACATGGGCAAACTTGGCAAAGTTCAATATTAAATTTTGGGGGACAAATGTATATTTTTGTTCTTTTCGTTATTTGTGTGTTTGATTGAACATTGAGTTGACAACTTGGGCATTATCGTTCGAAGCTTAAAACAAAATTAAAGCACTTTCATGGACACTTGTAGAGTAAATATTGACTTCAAATTCAAAGACCCCTAAATTATGAATTACGAAAGACTCAATAAAATAAAGATTAAATTAAAATAAGAGCTGCACATTGAGGCATAGTGCATTTATATTGCTCTCCACTTAAAAGTTAATGTGACACTCTCAAATACGGAGTATTTTTTAAAGAGGATAAGTTATATTGCCATCGCCAACTTTCATTATCTGGAATGGACAGTGCCTGCCCCTTTTAGATCCGACACGGAAATTCGACAGGTGATGCTATGTCCCCAGCCTCTCGTACTTCTGTATGGAGAGGCTTACCCAACTGATTGTTTGGAAGTCAGAGGCCCAATAATGGAAGGAAATAATTTAGCTACCACTGGTCCACTCTAACCATCTTTGTTTTGCAGATGACAATGTTTTGTTTCTCGGAGGCTTCTCTAACGCAGGTGGATGTAATCAAGAGCTGCCTGGATCGGTTCTGTGCGAGCTCTGGGCAATAAGCTAAGCCTAAGCAGTCAAGTGGTTTTTTTTCTCAAAAAACATCGACGAGGATCGCGGAAAGCTCGCCAACGATTAGCATTGCCAAACTAATGATCTAGGCAGTATTTAGGGGTGCCGGCTCTGCACGGGACGGGGTGAATGCATACTTACTCAACCTTTCTCGACAGAGTCTCCGCCACGGCTTGGAAGGATGGAAGGCTAAGAATATCTCTAGCTGGACGAGTTGCATGGAAAAGTCGTATTAAATGCTTATACCTGTGTACACAATGCACACTGTGGCTCTCCTCTAGAATCTGTTCAGAATGGAGATGCGCACACGGCGGTTCCATTTGGGTATTATAGTACCAAATGGGGAGAAACAATCTAAGCGTGATTCAATTGGAAGACTCAACAACGGCAAAGGAGGGCTGGCGGGCTGGGGACTTCCGACGACTCCAATAACTGAAACACCGCATACCAGATGAAGCTTGGGTGTCGCTTGAGACTGATTCAAGCGCCTTCATGCCAAAACCTTACCACGAAATATTAGCAAGCATCGGAATCGACAAGTGGCCAAATCTGAGGCAGGACGCAAAGTGCTCGAACGTGTGGCGAGGCATATGCGCTGCGACGGGAAACACACTAGACAAGGCCTCCACGCATTTATTCATAACGGGGAATCGACTAGGTTTCTTATGCTTGTCAAGCATTGGGGAGAATCTTAACGAAATGTCGAAGGAGCATGGGAACACCTAACAACTAATGTTACTGTGGTTAGTGCCCGGTATGGTGGAGGACATTGATCACCTCTTTTAGCGAATTTCCAGCGGCAAAAGGGCGTTTGGGTTGCAGCTCCTGCATCACGAACTCTGGATGAGAACAACGGGCTTAAGCTGGACAGATGTTTGTTTATCAATATAATCTTAACTAAACTGAACATTACGAGTAACCTGTCTCGTATAGAGGAAGCTTTAGGCGCCGAATATCCCTCGCCATAGTCGTTAGTAGTGTTCGCCACTGGATGGTAAACCTGCAAAACAGACGTTATGTTTATGTGCTACCATGTTCTCTCCCGACATACTCGATGGTGGTGTATTCTGAAACACGGGGAGCTGTGGGAGGATTATTTTGACTTAGAAGCCTACATGCCTCAACGTAGGCGATATTCAGTTAAAGTTTATTCAATATCCTGAGGTTGCCTAACAGATTAAGTTCACTAACTGACTTAATCTCCCACTTGCACCCAACCACCCAATAATACAATTATTATAATACTATTATATTAGAGAAAATACCTTCATTCTCCACTTGGTGCAAAGTACTGGCAACAACCTTTATTAATGAACAAAACATGAATATAGTAAATACGTTCTCTACTAATTCAAGTGATAATATTTCTGATGATCACATGGCATTTAAATTCCACTAACTTAGGTTCTTAATGAACAAACCCTACGTTTATTCTTAGTCTTTAATGGATGTTTCTACAAAAATATATTATGTGCACAACTGAAAGGAGAAACCATCCAAATTCCATTGTATCGATCTCTAAAACTTAGATCATGCCTTAGTAGAGATCTCTTAATTGTTAGCATAATGCCTAACATATTCTATGCTTGTTTATAAGTAACATAACACTACCTCTAACAACGTAAGAGCTTGGGAGTTGACCGTTGTCAACTTCCCACTCTCATTAGATAGCCATAAGGATAGTCAAGTACATAGAAACATTCTAATAACTTAAACAACAAACCAAAAAAGTCTAAGTCCATAATTTGGAATCTTAAACATACACCAATTCCCATAATAATCTCAAGGTCCACCTCGAAATTAAGTTGAACATTTAACGAGTCTTATTTATGTCTTACAAATTGATTTTGAGCCTTACAAACCAAAAATGACACCAGGATCAACTTTGAAGAACTAAACGACTCTGTTAAATGCTAAAGAATCATTAATTGCAGTGTTACCACAAGTTAAGTTATTTTCGTTTCTATAAATTCATTAATATGTTACAACATATTTCATAAATATGTTGTACAAACCAACGTTCGATAAAATGAACTTATGAAACTTATAGTGGAAACTTTTGGACTTATTGTTAGACAGCAATCCAAATTGGAATGTTATGAAAAACAATAAAATCCAATTTAGTTGATTTAATAATACTAAAGCTTCAATATAAAATCTATGTATTAATAATATGTATATCCAACTTTAATGATCTATTTCTAAATTGATACACTCCACTGTTAAGATATTCTTTAGGCAAATTACATGATATAACACTCATAATTGATTTTGACACAATAAATAATGAAATAATTCAATTCCCCCACCATTAGTTTTTTCTTGTTGGGATACTAATAATCAATATATTGGTTCACATTATAAGTCCAACTAAATGAAAAATATCAATGAGGACATGATTCCCCTCCATAGTGGACATACTAAAATAATAAAATACGCCTTTCAAAACCAAGTTGGAATTTGGCTCAGAAGATATACTTTATTATTGGAATCCAAAGAAAGTATATCATGTCACGCAACTTACTATAGTTAGTCCAAATAACCAAGTAAGCTTCGTAAAAAATAATTAATAAAAGGTGTATCTAACTTTTGGAAAGTGACTAAATACATGTTTTGCCAATGCAAACCATGAAACTTAGAATTATAATTGAACTAAATTTATAAATTCTAAGAAAGTGAGATAAAATTACTATCTAATGGGTTGATGAATTTATTGACATAAAACTTGCTTGTGGGCTAAAGTTTTAATTCTATTAAATTCAGTTACCTTATGATAATATTTTAATTCTCAATTACTAAATAGTCAGAAGAATCTAGTGACATAAAACTTGCCTGTGGGCTAAATTTTACTCAATAAGATCCAACTGAATTTTTATGATGAAACAAATAGGCAAATGAGTTTGAAGAATCTAGTGACATAAACTTGCCTGTGGGCTAAAAGTTTTATTCAATTAGATTCATTACAACCATACAAATTATCAAATGAGTTGAAGAATCAATGGCATAAAACTAGTTTGTAAGCTGAAGTTTAATTAAATTAGATACATACAACATTATGAGAAGAAAAAACTTTAAGAGATCATGTCCTTATCTTAATCCCTATGGAAATTCAGATATATGACCCTAAATTAAGTTTACATCATAGAATTAAGCTTCGTGATAGAGGTGAAAATTACTCATAAAGTAAGTAAAATTCTTTATTCCTATCATACTGATAAAACTACTAAATGACATCCCGATACATAATTGCCCCTGTGGGCTAAATTATGATCATAGTTCAGTATTTCATCCTAAATTAATCATACAAATATTAACGAAATTGGCATGTGGGCTAAATTCCATCATATTACACATACAATTAATCACAACATTGATATTGTCTAACAACTTTATGTGACCCTAACATCTCAATATATAATTTAAACTGATTAAGGATGTTGTGGCTACTCCCCAACTAAATTAAAAATTATAAGATCACTAGACATTTATCATTGCCATCTTTATGTGATTTGAACTTTAGACAATTTTTAGTAAATTAAAGATGTTGTGGCTACTCTTTAATTAATCTAGAAATTGTAATCACTTGGCAAAAGGGAAATTAAAGCCTAACAAACGAATTAAACCAACACACGATAGACAATTATTAGGTATACTCCCAGGAAAGTTGGTCGAGACGAAGCGATCGGTTAAATACTAACTCCTTAGACAGGCAGTAGCGTCGCAAGGGACTAGTAGCAACAAGGCTTTTAAGCCAGGGCCATAGAACTAGTATTCCTCCGCAAGAAACTTCCCTAAGTCATGTGTTTTCATGTTTGAAGTAAAATCGTTGGGAGATCTATAAAATTGTAGATTCACTTAGGATAAGGCTTTAAATCAATAAACTAAATTAACGGACTAAACGTGCTCAAATTCAGGCACTACCGCAATTAAAATTTATGCATAGGTCCAACTTAATAAGGAACTTAATATAATTCCATCCTAAAGTATGCATTTCTTAAAGGCATAATAAAATGCATAATTTAAAAAAAAAAAAAAAAACAGAATATTATGCGGTGGACAAATATGCATAAAATCAAACATTAAGCTCATATATTCTAAATAAATTGCATAAACACCAAAAACAATTTTAAATATGAGGCAATAACCTCAAAGTATACCATTAATATTCAAAACTAGTATGATTTCTAACCAAAAGAAATTCAAAATTTGAATAATAGTGTAATAGATATATACTTGAAAGGTTACAAACTATAAGCCCACGTGAAAAAGTTTTATTGCATAAAATCAACTTTGTGAGAAACAGGCCCTAAATTCACAAAATATCAAAAGCCATAGTATATGTTTTATTCATAAACTAAAAAAATCTCACCAAATTCTAATTGCAAATTGAACTTAATATCTATAGCACGTTTAATGTGACTTAAAAGTCATAAAACCAATCTAAAAGTACGAAAAACACCAAATGTGGCATTCAATACTATTCATACTTAACTAAATGTGGGCAATGACATCTAAAATCATAATTTAACACTACTAATAAATCTATGTGATGCATTCGCAAGAAAACAATGTTTTTCCAAAATCTGAATTGATTAAAAAAACTCACTCTCCAGAAACTCAATTAAAATATTATTAATGGCATAAAATTGTAAATCAAACCACA
>VALG01009633.1:0-110335 GCA_009835305.1 Ipomoea purpurea
ATTGGGGGAGCTTTGGTACTATTACAGGAACTGCCGTTCATGCAAGAGGATCATAGATTCTAACACGAAAAATTTTTTTCCCCCTCCTTTTCTGTTTTCCATCATAATTATTGCCATTATCCGATTATTTGTTATTTTCTGTTTTTTTTTTTTTTTTTTTTTTTACATTGAAAAATTGGAGAAGTAGTAGATCATAAGGTTGTTGTGCAGAACCATCCAGAAATTTCCATTAAATATTATCTGAATTGATAAATGACTTGTCAAGGTGGGCGATGAAGAAACATTATTAACATTGTAAACAAACAACAATTTATTCAAATTTTCATACGAATTAATTTATTCCATATCTCAGTTCATTACCCCTACCCTTTTGTTGATGATACATTGATTTGGAAGGCCGTTTTTTTTAAATAGTATCGTGGTTATAAATATATTTGCACGAGGACAAATAATTTTATTATTATTATAGGCCAATTTACTCCAATAAGAGACATTTCAACCTATAGATATCGTTAACAATGAACTTACCATTCTTATATCAATGCAATTACTTAGATTTTACCAATAAAATTGAAAAAGAATATTTAGATTAAAAAATATATACTTTGGGAAGATAAAGAACTCATAACTAAGAATAATTAAAGCTCTCATGATAAAATCTCACGTTCATAATTTTTTGATAGAGAGAAAAGAATGAAAAAATGACAGCCGACATTTGGTTTCTCGATGATCAAACACAACTAAAATCAAAAAAAATAAATATAGATTACTCATATCCTTAGTCCAAAGAATGGAAATATCACAATACTACAAAAAATTTTTAATTTAATTATTTCTAGTATATTATATATCTGTGAAAAGTCCTAATACCACTTATTTGGCACATAGGATATTAGCTTAGTTGATTTGATTGATTACCTTAAAACCTTACTCAACTATAATGGGGTAGGATAGCGCAATCTCATATACTACAACCTATTATTATCAAAATCAAAACTTTGATTCTCTCTTTATTGTACCGATCACTGCAACTTAGAATTGTCTGAGTATCTCAAATAAAAATCTCAAACTTTATTCCATTCACTTTAGTTTACTTATTCATACTATCTTAGAAGTTCATATATTAATAATATGTATAGTATACATATTAAGTAATAAATATAATATATATATAATTATTACTATTTTCAATTATTTTGTGTAAGTAATATTAACAGTTAAAACATAATGAAATGGCATGTAGTAAAACAGTCTTCTCCAGATCATTTTAAAATTTCATATGATTAATTGTCTGATCCTTAATTCTGTCGAATATCTTTATAATTTCAAACGATTATACGACAGCTAACAGGCCAAAATGCATGTTTTAGAATTTTGAATGCAATATGTAAGAAGAAATAGAAACATTGAACATTTGTCTGTGATTTGGTTTTCTAATAGAAGGATTGAGAATAAGTAGGTGTGGTACACAAATATAATGTATGGAGATGTCAAAATCAAAGGGAAAAAAATATTGTTTAGATGGTTGGGGCCATGTAATAAAAACCCTGAAATTGTAACTTTTGAGAGGATTAGATTCTTATTTGTAACCAGCTGTTAGTGGGGACAAATGCTCTCTAAGTCCAGTTGTTTGATTACTAAGGATGTTGCATTCTGAATCCAATGTCACTTGAATTGAATGCTACTATACCTCACACAAATATTTACTATAAAGTTTGTTTCCAAATAGTATAGATATTCATAGAATTAATAAATTTTTAATATTAAACTAGTTATATTGGTAGTTTGAATTGCAACTTAACCTGTCATATTTAATTGTTGACATACTCGCGAATAACCTAAATCTACCCACCTATCCCAATCAAATGTTTCCACACACAAAAAAATTATTTGTCGCTAAATATACTTCTATTTAATTTTAAAAAGAGAAATAAGTGATTAAAAAAAATGGATTTTAGATTAGCTAATTGAAAAGTAAGCTAGTTTTTCATCTAATATTAATTTAAATTTAAATCTTATGTTATTTATCCGGACCAATTACATTATGTCCTTAGTGGGAGATTATTCATCCTAATTTATAATCATAATCATTTCATTTTAATAAATTTTGATGAACATCATTTAAGATATCATTTTAATGAATGTTATTGATGGCCATCTTTTTTATTAACAGCCTGTACACCAGGTTACAGGCTGAAGTTAGGGTGGCCAAACATCAAACATCCATATGGTATAGTATATATAATATTATATATTATATATATATATTATATATATATTATATATAAATCACTGCTCTTTTATTCTTTTATTTTTTAAAAACTTCATGTTGATCTAGCTCAAATAAATAAATCAATTAATCTTACTTTTTATCTAAAGCTGTTCTCTAAATGAACTATATATAATATATATATATTATATATATAATATATATATATATATATATATATATAATGCATAATGGATAAATAGATGCAGAAAGTAGTGGGTTTGGGAGGAAGATAGGCACAACTTTGTGGATAGAAGCCTTTAATTTCCAGGAAAAGGCTGTCAGAAAAATCTCAAAGGCTAGCTTCCAAACACCACACCAAATCTCCTAACATACTCATATATATATATATATATATATATATATATATATAATATATAATATATATATTATATATATATAATATATATATATTATTTTTAACACCGGACTCTTTTAAAGTTTTGCTTTTAATATAAAATGTTCAAATATTTTCATAGTTTGATGTTATAAGATTGAATTTTCACATACAAGATAGAATATTCTTTATAGGTTTATATATATGCAAGTTCTCATAGCTAAAAAAAAAAGCTGTAGATTCCTGATAGGTAGGAAGAAAAAATATCAGAAGCTAAAGAGGAAAGAATGAAAGATAATAATATTTCTACCTACAAAGTCAACTTGGTTGGTGAAAATGTTTAATTTACAGTTATTTTATTATTTAAAAAAATAAACAAAAAAAAAAAAAGAATAGTGTTAATAATGGCGGTGCATGATTAACTGCTGACATAACAAGCAATTAAGGTCCACAGTATAGAAAGATTAGTGTTAGGAGAGGATTGATGGAATATGTTCCTTTGGAAGGTTATTAAAAGCTAATAATTCTCCATTAGAGGAGAAAGAAAGAAGGGGTTGAAGGGTCCAATAATTACCATTCTAACACTGTTCCTCTCATCATTTATATTGTACACCTTATCACAGCAATATTAACCATAATGAGAAAATTACCGATTTGGTCCTCGACTATGAGGATTTCACCAATTTGGTCCTTGACTATCAAAATTACTCAATTTGGTCCTTGACTATGACATTTTTACATGATTTGGTCCTAAGTGTTATGTGCATGTCAAACCTAAAGGCAATTTTGAGATTTTAAAAAAGTATCTTCCTTCTTGTTCTCTAAATTTAAGTCGTTTGTTTTATATAATAGGTTATTTGTTTTCGATAGCAGTCGCGACTTCAATATGCAACCAAAGTGCAGTGAATCATCTTCATCCAGTTATAAGAATCGAATGATGTTCAAAAATGGAGATGCTTATAGCTGGAATTTAAATGATGTTTGCACAAGGCAGCAAATTTTGAACATCATTCGATTATTATAGCTTGATGAAGATGATTCACGGCACTTTTTGTTGCATTGAAGCTGCGACTGCTATCGAAAACAAAAAATATAAAACAAACGAGGAAGATACTTTTTTAAAATCTCAAAATTGCCCTTTAGTTTGACTTGCAAATAACACTTAAGGACCAAATCAGGTAAAAATGTCATAGTCGAGGACCAAATTGAGTAGTTTTGATAGTCGAGGACCAAATTGGAAATCCTCATAGTCGTGGGACCAAATCGTAATTTTCTCTAACCATAATTCATTCAATTTTAAACCGACTTAATTTGAGACACGTTTTCGATTTAAAGATTTAATATACACAGATGCAGAGTTCAAATTCACAATCTTATAATTTTAACATAAATCTTTTTCCCTGAAACCAACACATTTTAGTTATCTTACCCTACTTTCACTTTCATTTCTAGCAATCATATTTCGTAAATTTCACTCAAAAAAAAAAAAAAAAAATTAAAAATGTTTATGATCAAAGAAAAAAAAAAATCCTTTAAAAAAAAAAAAAAAAAAAACTTTTATGCGTCTGCTCTTTTCAACCTTGGCGCCATTTTATCTTGAGTTATTTGATTTGGTGTGATGTGTGATTGAAGAGAGAAAATTAATGTAATTATAGTTAAAGAACCTTTCATCATTTTGTTATACCAACCAGATCATTTATCTAACGTATAATGATCATTGACAATCCATTATGTATTCTGGTAAGAATGGAGAGATTTAGATTTGACATCTCAATTTATGTTTATAATAAAAAGTTTTAACTTTATTGTCGGTTAAAATTATTTAATTTCAATAAAAAGTGATTGTGACGATATTTTAACGTGACGTTTATTTTTAAAGAATTTTAACCGTCAAAATCGCCCGACAATTGCATAACAATCCAAAGATTTTTGCCGCATACACAAAAGCCAAAAGCTTTGTAGCCACAAGACATTAAAAATGTCATTGTTTTCCTTAAAGATGATTGTTTTTATTTTGGTTGTTTTATCCTTAGGGTTGAGAGCATCAAAATCTCTGGAAAATGGGGAGGGAGTCTTTCAGCTCAAAAACTTGCTCTTATTATTTATTAATATATTATTATTGGATCTGGACAGTGCATTATGCTTACTTCTCAGGGTCATTCATCTTGTGATTAATATAAATTAACCACGTTTAACAATAGAGTTCTTTGGACATCCTACTTAAAACCAATCGGTGATAAATAGGTGAACATTAACAATTTAACCATACCCTTCCATGACAAATCAAGCAGTTGTTGAACTCGATCAACGCACAACAATTATTTATTTATTTATTTTCCTATAGAGTTGGGTCTCTATATATGTGGACCAACCAGCAATATTATTATACATCAAACACTATTAACTATTTTTTTAAGGACCACAATAACAGTCACACAAGTTCCCCATGTTACTATTTTGTTGCACCTTCTGCATCAAAGATCTGAATTTTCTTGTGTCATTTTCAGTGCCATTTCCCCTATTAAATTTTTGGTTGCTACTATTGTTTGTGGCAATTTTTCTGTCATTCCTATGATTACAAATATATATATATATATATATATATATATATATATATATTAGAATAGACCAGGACTATGTGGTCTAATGGTACCCGGGTTGGATTTCCATTTGAAAGATTGTGAGTTCGAGCCTCAGATGAGGCGTTATTGGTTTTTTATGTTTCAGTAGGTTGAGAAAGTATATGAACAGATACTACAATGTAATAGAACCAGTAGCATTCAAAAAATAGATAAAAAAAATTATGAGAATCTCCAAGTGTTAAATGACAGTAGCATTCAAAAAAATATATATTAGAATAGATAAAAAAAAATTATGAGAATCTCCAAGTGTTAAATGACATTGGTGTGGTTTAATAATAGGTACAACTACTTATTGGGTTGTATTTAGTATTGTTCATTAATATATCCACCTTACTCAATACAATTAGATACACCGTACATAGTTATACCGAAAATAAAGTCACTAATATTAACCGATAGCTTTAAAAAAATAATATTTATATATAGAAAGTGGATTATGTTAAATTTTAATATAATTGACACCTATTATGTTTTATTTATTTATATGATACTCTCTAGTCTCTAACTACAAAAAATGAGTCTAGTGTCCTATTATCATATTTCTAATTCTCAGTGGACAATGCTAAACTCCTACAATTACCTTCCTTATCATCACTCTCTAACATATCATTTTATTATTGGATATGTAGATTCCTTATTAACTTAGAGGGGTCATGCTTTATTTTAAAAAAATTGGTCCCCCAAATGCAAGTTTGCAAGCTACTTAGCAATTTTAAAATAAATGTACATGTGATATTGAAAAGACTATACTTTAGAGATAATCACAATTTTATTGAATATATATATATATATATATATATATATATATATAGAATTAGGTTCTGGTGCGGTTAGGGTGCCCAGGTGCGATTATGCGGTTTAATCTGGGGTCATTCATCTCGCTTAAATCAACATTCAGGATTGTCAATTTTTTTTATTAAAAAAAACACGGTGGTAATTTTGTAATTTTTGCATCTAGGTCAAAATTAAAGTGAGCGGATCTGTGATTAATGTGCGTGAGTTTTGTATATAAGATGCGTGAGGTTTATTGTGTGTAAGGTGCGTGGGTTTTGTGCTTAATGTACGTGGGGTTGTGCTTAACGTGAGTAGTTGTTAAAACTTAAAGTGTGGACTTTTGTGCTTAAGTACGTGAGATTTGTTCTTAATGTGAGTGGAGTTTGTGCTTAATGTGCGTAGGGTTTGTGCTTAATGTGTGTGAGGTTAGTGATTAATGTCAGTAGTTGTTGAATCTTAAGGTCTGTGAATTAATACTTAAAGTGCGTGGGGTTTGTGCTTAATGTGCGTGGGTTTTATACTTAATGTGCGTGAGTTTGTCTTTACTGTCAGTAGTTTGTTGAAACTTAAAGTTTGTGAGTTAATATTTAAAGTGCGTGTGTTTTGTGCTTAATGTGTGTGAGTTTTGTACTAAATGTGCGTGAGTTTGTGCTTAAGATCTAACACTTAATGTGTGTGTTTCTATCACTTAAGGTGCGCCATTTATAGCTTATAGTTCTTTCTTCCAGACACGCGCGCGTTTTTTTAAAAAATTTTCATTGATTTGAGCCGTTGATCTAAATTTGATCAACGGCTTAGATCTAACCGCACAACCGCACGGGAAGCTATACCCGCACCTAAACCCTTCCCTATATATATATATTTATTTATTTATAAATGTTGGGGGTAACTCCAACCGAGTTGAATACCACACGACTTTAAGTTCAATTCTCCATGAAAGTTATATGTTGTTTTTTTTTTTTGGAACTAGATAGCTACGAATGCCCTTTTGTGACCGTAAATCAAAATGATATAGTTGTAGTAATAAATTAAGTGTTAAAAGTGCAATGACATGGATAAACAAATTGCATCTGCATCAAAATAAACATGGAATGCAAGCTGAAGCTACTTAGCTACCCCTTTAGCTAGGGCCATATCTCTATTCTCTATTCCTTTCCAATAATAATAAAAGGGGAAATGGTCCAAATGGATATACTTTGATTTCAATGGCTAACATATGGCTAGGGTTGGAGCCTACTTGGTAGCTTCTCCATCTTCTATTTGAGTGAAAGAGGAATTTGTGGGCAGAAGAATGGTCCACAAGTTGGAAGAATTACATGTCAGAGAAGACAATCCCACAAGCTACTTGTTGAATGGTCTCCATTGACAAGATGGACTACAATATCTGCCCAAGTTTAACTGCTTGTGTACACTGTCTGCCTCAACCCTCAAGCTACCCATTTTATAATATACACAGGCAATGGCAAACTAGTCTCACCCACAGACCCCACTGCCTCCTATCATCTTGACATCCAAACCCAGAAATTAAATGATCTCTAAGCTAGTAAACATCAATGTTCATTCTTCATATCTTTCAACACTTCCCATTGTCTCACCTCCTAGTCCCACCTTATCCAACAGATGGCATGAATATCGACTCGCCAAATTTCAAAACATATCATAATAAATTGTCTAACTTCAATAATGTTCGTTTCATTTATAATAAGTGAGAAACAGTATCTGTCAATAGTATTTACAATTTATTATCTGTGTAAACTAAAAATTGTTGATCTATCCATGTTTCAAAACCCATATACTTGAAACGTGCAATTTAGCATCTAATGGTGTGACTACAAGCAAAGGATCAAGAACAACATAAGCAAATACCAATTAAATTAATGAGTTATCTAATCTACCCTTACACATTTGACAGGCGTTGCAGCGCTTGTCTGTATGCATGTGTTTGAGTTTGGTTCTTGTCCCTGTAAATCTGTAATATGAAAAAACATGGCATACACACAGACCGAGAAGTTCAGTATCAAACAAACGAACAATGATAACGTTGGAGATTTCAGTTGTGTCTTAGACTCTAGAGTGAATATACCCATGTGAACTGTATTGGCAAGGATACAAGTCTCAGAACAACAAATGTTCCAAGTACCTCTGAAACATATGTCATAAAATTTGAACACAAAGTTGGTAAAAGGCCAAAAGATTCTTTAATCTGTATAACAGAGCATACTAACATTGGTACATACAACATCACGTTCTATATGGTTTTTTTAAAAGAAAAAGCATCTGTCCTATATGTTGCACCGGTCATAACCAGAGAACCATGAAGTGGGTTCTAATTTTGCCAGCTCACTCTTCAGTCTGATAGAATGACTCGAATTCCTTCTCCAACCGTTGATCACCAGAGCCCTGTGTCTGTGTTGCAGCATCATACTTACCCGCACTGCACGCCTCTACAGAATCATATACGGCTTCTTTTTCTTTATGCACTCGAGATTCTTCAGTAATTGTTTCAGGCTGTTGATTTCATGTTCATACTTTTTCTTCAATTTTTCAATCTGTTTGTAAGCTTACTGGCTTCTTGCTCCGCACCTGTGGCCCGTTTCTGCACATCATCAGCAGAGTGTGAGTGTGTGTATGCCTTGCCATGAGTAAATACATGTATTAACTATAGCAAAAACATCAGAAAACAATAAGGTGCCAATGTTTTAACATGCAAACATATATACCAAGTTATAATCTATATTTCAGTGTTTGGATGTATAAATATATACCAGAAGGTAAAAACTAGAAGTACACCACCTGAAATCAGAAAATTTTACAATGACATGGACCCATGTATGTTATGAACATCTAAGATTGTATAGACATAGATCGTTGTGATCAAATGAAACCATGTTGCATATTTCTTTGTAAGAATTTGGCATCTTAGTTGAACCATATACAAATTTCTGGTTATAGTAGAAACTAGAAAACATCAAAACATTGCTTTCAAAAAACAAAAAACAAAAAAACATCAAAACATGTAATCTTATTGATTTATTTTGCACTGAAACTTTTGCAATAATGACTACAAACTGAATAACTACACAAACATGGTCCAGAAGGTTCTCAGCGCCTAACTGTGTTCAAAGAATAATGACATTTACATGCAATTAGGTGCGCACAAAGGAGCAGTATCACAAATCTATTCATTATGAAGAAACAACTTAAGCAAGCAATGCATATATAGATTCTCCCATCCACCCCTCCCCATATCCAAATGAAAATTTGGAGAAAGCAAAATTTTAAAGAACGTGAAAAGATAAGCCACAGAATACAAACAGATACCACCACATCCATCTTCAGAACAGTGACATAAAACAGTATCAAGAGAATAAATGATAATGAGTAAATTATAGAATCTAAAGTTACCTCAGCAACTTGAACAGCTTCATCTGCTTCTTTTAGCCGTACAATCAACTCACCAGCAGCCTCTACAGCCTCGGCAGTGTCCCTCTAATTGAGCCTGAAGTCCTTTATTTTCATCTATGAAATATCGCCTCTCCTTCTCTCTTTCCACTTTAAGTGCTGAATTTCTGCAGCAAGAGCATTTATGAATCTAGATTCTGCACCCCTTACTCCAGCCTTTGCAGCCGCTTTCTTTACATCTTCTATTCCATCTTGGATCTTCTGTGCCTAGCAAGCAGTTGCATATGTTTTTCCTCGAGATGCAGCATACTGTTCAAGCATGCGTGCATGACCCTGCATTGCAATCTGCATTGCTTCTTTCAGCTCTTCTGAGCACTTCTTCTCCATTTCAAGTTCAATCTTTTGCTTTTGAGCTAGTGCTCGGCTAGCTTCAAGCTCTAATCTCACTTTTCCACAAGACTGATCCACTTACTTTCTGTTCAGTCCACTGCAGCTCTCCTTTCAAGTATTTGCTCAGCACTATCCTCTGTTGGTTCTGGAATTGCAGACAAAGATCTATGCTCAGCACTATCCTCCACTGGTTCTGGAATTGCAGACAAAGGTGTTCCCACACTTTGCTGACATTGAAATATGTTAATTGCAGTAATGGACTTGTGCTTTTTGGATGCCTTAGGTGAAGATTCCACATAAAACTGCAAGTTGACTTCTCAAATCCTGAATCTCCTCCAACAGTACTTCCCGCTCACCCAAGTCAAAGAAGTTGTGATACCTTTCCAGCTCATCTGTACTTGTCTCGTTCTATTTTTGTGCTTAAAAGTTCAGGATGATTTTCATATTTTTCTTAAGAATCTAGAACAATAAGATGGAAGAGAAGGAATCCACATGACTAAAGTAAAAAAAGAGCAAGCAGGATACCTTATGCTATAAAGTAAAGTGACAAACATCTCATCCTCCATAAATCCTCAGTTTGTTAGGAAATATCAAGCTCTCTAGGCGTAGCAATTTTATCTTCTCGTGTTCGACTGATTACAGCATTGCATTCTCTCTCATGTTTGTACTGCTGAATCTGTGATTGGTAGTAAAAAGAAGGTCCACAAATATAGAAAGAAAACTACAGTTCTTGATTGAGTAGAGAACCTACCAAACGGTTTAGTTGATAAATTTCTGAACTTTGTTTGGAGCAATATTTCCTCCAGTGCCTCTCTCTCCGTATAGCTCCTGCAATGACCTTCTCAAAAGATAGAAAGAATATAAGATAAAGAGACATAAGACATATAGAAAATAATATAAATATCAACTCTAGGATTCAGAAAATATAATTTAGAAGATAGAAATTGATATATATGAAGATAGTAGAATAGAGATAATAAAAATGCAGATTTAACTATTCCTGGCATGCTTATTAAGCTTTTGCAAGATTTTTTTCTTGCATTTACTACATAAGTATAGTGAACCCTCTTGGAATAGACTCATTGTCATTAAGAAAAGATTTGGACACATCAAATTTAGTAATGGTAATATTGCTCTAATTCAGCAGGTTTGGTAAGAGAATCTAAATGCAGGAACTTTCCCTTAAGCTGCACTCTGCTCCGATGAGCGATAACGATTCAAGCACGATGAACTAGCAGCAAATGTTAAGATTGACTTAAAACAATTTCTACTTCGGTGTTGATGAGTATTCAAACGTGCTGCTTGAGGGCTTTGGTCAAGGATGAATTTAGGCATCCAACTCCATTTTCATAAGGTTCTTTTCGAGAGGGAGTAGCATTGATGAAGTCATAAGACTTTTTCTTAGCTGCCAAAAGTATAATAAACCTTTGGGGAACATTTGTAGTAGAGAGTACTTTGGAGATATCACATGGAACTATAGTGAGAGTTAGCTGAGCACTTCATGGAGACTTCTCAGAGAGTCGGATTCTATACATCCATTAGTCTTCCATGAATTTAATTCAGTAATGAGAACCCCCTGTTTCACTTAAATGCTTTGATTGGAGATTACGTCTTTAGCTTCTTCAACAATTTCAATTAATGTTATAACCAATCATCATCCTACAAGTGAGTGATAGTTGACGAAAATCTCCGATTCAAATTCTCCGGGCATTCTTCACTAAGTAGCACTCATCCTCAATTACTGGTCTTTACCCATTGTTCGCTCTCTCATTTGTTGTTCCTCCTGCGCAGAAAAAGCAAAGCATTAAAAGAGGACAAAATGATATGTGAATATAATAACGGACAATAGATGTGACAAAAGCAATTTCATTTTATTGATATCATCAGGAAGTACACGGGGAAACCTACACTTCATGGATACACTATTACTTATCACATATTGTATTCCCCAAACAGACAATTCAAGGGAAAAAGAGGAATTCAAAGAGTGAAGACATAGTATTTTACCAAACACACACCAAACCTTCCAACTGCCGTACTAAATTGCCTCAAAATTCACATATCTGCATTTCTTTCATTGAACAGCCTTAGTTCTTGATTGCATTTGGCACGTTGGGCAAATCTCAGTTGTGCTAAAGTCTCGTTCTTGCAGCTGCATTTTTTGGCAAAATTCCACATATTGGAAAAGACCAGACAGAGAATTAAAAATATTATATGAAAGAGCTTAAGGTTCAATTCACCTCTGAGAAGGAGAAATGGCAAGATATTGCCAGTTTTGCATTCCACCTAGGATTTCCTGCATAAAACGTCAACTTCGAATATCTATATGGTAATGTCTTGGTTCCTGTTGTGAAACTTCCGCAAGAATGTTTTAAGTCTCTAGAGATTCAAAGAAACAATGGAAATCAGGCAGATACAAAAACAAGTACCAAATACAGTCCCCATTGATCATCTAATTTTTCCAACAAAATATTTAAATCAGTTTTCAGAAAAATAGAGAAGAACAATCTCGTAGTAAAATCCTGCAACATCTATAACTAAAAGTTATGTGCTAATCTCTACCATTAGCCTAACTTGGTATAAATCCTTTATGTGCAAAACTATCGTCTTTCTCCACACAGTGGAACATTACGCACCTATACTACACACCATATTTTTTTCTCATAGTTTAATAAGATTTGCTATCAGTAAAAGCCTTAATACACGTACCATAACTCCAGTTTCTGCAGAGGACATTGTTTCTCTCCACTCTCTCTGGCTTCAACAGACATTAGCTACATGTAGCAAAACAGGCCTTAAGTTTATTCTAATTATAAGGCACACGTTACCAGAATAGTCTTGAGTGGGATGTATGAATTTGGCAATAGAAATTGCATATTAGTGAAATTCTTGAACATAACACATCCATCCAAACACCAAAGCTTTTCAATATTTGCAGCCATACCCAACTGAGAAAGTGATCGATTGATGTTCCCCTGCTTCCTTCAATCGCTCTCAGCTGCACTGTCAGCTTTTGTCGTTCTGATCCAGCAAGGTCCAATAGATTTATTCACTTGTATTTTCTGCAGATTAAAGCCATCTGCCATTGCTCTGTAAATTGAAACACCAAATTAGGATGAATAGGAAGTTTAGGGAGAAAAAAGGAGAGAATTACACTACAAGCACATGCATGTTTGCTCATGGAGCATTACTACATCAGAGATCTTTTAAAGGAATGAAAGATGCTAGTTCAACCTAGGAGAAAAGACACACTTCTCTGGAAATTCAATTCCTCTACATTTCAAAGAATAAAAATATAATTGTATACCATTAATTCGATAAGAGGGGATTGTTACGTTGCAATCGTGATTCACCACACATGTAAATACACTATGTGAAGTGAACTCTCAGCATTTATACTTGTTGCACCAGTCCTCCTATTTGCAATCCTACAGAAAGATTGCAAACAAATATATATTATGCATCGCCATACTATTATTCATTAACACAATATAATAACTACTAAGTATAAAGCAAGGAAACAACTTACATGGATTAAACCCAATATAAAGTAATAGGATATACATGGGCTTTGGGCAATCCATCTAAAAATCCAATTTATATCAGCCACTCCAATAGGTCTGATATCTATATCCAAAATTTTCAATCAATTTACTTTTATTTCCTATGAATGGGAGTGGATACAGTGCGATAGTGAACACTACATTTGAAACGCATATTATCCAGGTAAAATCTTGGAAGCAGATGGTATAAGGATCAGGGAACCAAAAAAATTGTCCTTCACTGCAGTTTCTATATTTCACACAGAAATAGTAGACGACATTTAAAAGATAAAACAATTTACTGTTTTATCCTGGATTAAATTTTATTAGTAAAACTGCCTTGTCAGTTACAACATCTCACGAAAGAGAAATGGTTAACAACCAGACATGAAAACATGTTAACATTTCTAGATCATGTATTCTCAGACAAATAACCGGACATGAATTCATGTTCATAAATAATAATAACAATATATAATGATAATAATAATAATAATAATAATAATAATAATAATAATAATAATATAATTATTATTATTATTATTATTATTATTTTATTATTATTATATTATATAATAATAATAATAATAACCAATGAAGAAGTGCAAACCTTTAATAAAGAGATGCTTCACATCCTTCATAGTAGATCACACATTCCTCTGTCAAGTTTTCGACATAAACCTGTTTTTACATCTTCTCGTATCTGAAAGGGAAGCCCAGATTTGAGAAATGCTTACATAAATAAAATCAAGGGTGATGGGTTTCAGTACTATGTATTCCATTTTAATTTTTACCTGTAGGTTTCTTTGATTTGGATCCAATAAATCAGTGATCTGTTCATTGTAAATCTGTAATTTCCACACACAAAGGATTGAGTAAAAATGTAAAATTATGGACATAATTTTTCATTAAAAAGGATCACATGCAGAAACTCACTCAAGAAAAGAGCAACGACACTGGTACTGAGCTCTTCGTCAGCATGCTTAATTTGCTCCTGAATAACCAAAAAAAAAAAAAAAAAGTTAAGTTAAATCTCATTATATGTGTGAGTATAATTGCCACATGCAAACAATATATCACAAGCTGAACAAGACAAAAAAGATCACTGTTCAATTCGTGTAAAACGGTGCTGGAAAACCGTGGTGTCAAGCCTTGTTGATCACTTGATAAGTTATCTTCCAACAGGGCGTTGGCTGGTCCCATATTTGTATATGTCTTCCCACTCCCAGTCTAATTAATTCAATATAGGTATATTATACCGCATTGCAACACCAAAAGTGTTAAAGTGGCAGAAAATTGCACTTACTGAATTTTATAGTTTAAGAATAGATTCAAAACAGAGAGTAGGAGATAAGTGGGAAAGCATACTGTCCATAAGAAAAACTGAACTGTTAAATCCAGCAAGGAATTTTCAAAGAGGTGCTCCAACAAGGCTTGGAATATACAAAGCCTGGAAACGCAATGAGAAACATCTTAACATGCTTTTCTTTCTCCATTTTGATAAATCAGTTTTCCTTTTTATTCTGAAACATCAATATGATGCTAGCTTGCCTGTGTTTGTTGGGTGTATGCCAGCAGAGTCAAATGTAAAAAGTATGTCCAGTTATAGATAACAATTGCTGGAGATTTTTCTGAACAGTCAATGTCTCCACATCATCATCCCGTTGGTTGGTGGCCTCATTTCTCATATACCTGGTATAATATGAACAGAGAATTTACATTATTATCTTCTAGTAAAGATAATACACTGCAAAAGAGAACAGTTACTCTGCTCGCTTTTCTGTTTTGTTGGCCTTTTTTCAAGTTACCGATATAAGCAGTAGGGGCAAAAATGTTTTGTTCCAAACTTCAGCAGAACCGAAGAGTAAGATACATAAAATCCCAAAATGGCAACTAAAATTTATGCAATTAATATAGATTATATACCTCTTTTTTTTTTTTAAAGAATCATTAGATGCGCAATAAACTCCACTAGATCTAGAAAAAAGAACACAATTAAGCAATACCTGCAACAATAGGTTTAAAATCGTAAACGCCCAAAAGAGATAAAATATCCTCAAACCTCTTTTCGCTTTAAAATAAACCAGCTGAGGTTTATCTATTTTTTCTTCAACGGTGAATCCTTAATCCGTATCGTTTAAATTTTAATGAAAGAAGAGAAATAAAAATCACGAGTTTAAGCAGCTGAATTTTAAGTAAACTTGGTAGAAATGAAATAAGACAAGTTAGCAATCAAATGATAAAAGAATAATACAAGAACGGGTTGATTTTCAAGAAATTTACTTTGATTCCGAGTCAGAAGAGCCAGAAACCGCAGTCCTCAAGACCGTCGGCTCACAATGAGCTTCCGATTTCAGAGGATTCGAGTTGCGCGGCGCGAGGAGGAAGCGATCTTAATGTTGCATAGGCGCGACGGAGCGAGTAGCGGATTGGCGGCGGGCATTCTCCTTGGGAACTCTCTGCTTCGCGGCTACTGCTGCCGCTGGAATTCGGGTAGCGGGGCGCTCAGGCCCATTTCTGCAATTGCTTTACAGAGCTAGTGTGTTTTCGGTGACTCACCGCGAGGCCTCGTATTCTGGTTTCAGAATAGGCTTCATTGTCGACGAGAAAGAGAGAATAGAGAGAGAAATGGGGAAGAGATAGACTATGGTTCGATTGAAGATCTGACAATGCGGCGAGAGAAACTGAACCCGGGAAGATAGAAGAGAAAGATGAGAAATAGCCGTTGGAGGGCTGGGGCCGGAGGTAATGATTTTGAATCTACGTTCAGGCGGCAAATGGCTTAGATGTTTGATCTGCATCGGATCATTTTTTCTTATATCTTTTTTTTGTATTTTACCACTGTTTTTTATATCTGACGTTTGTAAATAAATTGTATAAAATAAAAATATAAATGAATCGTTAGACAGGCAAGCCACAAAGGAGCGTTTGTTTTTTGACTTTTTTGAATTTTGCTAGTTTGCTACATTGCAAGAGCTTCTTCTTTTTCTTCCTATTATTTTCCTTGTTCCAGTTTGTAATATTATTTTTTTTTTTTTAAAAAAAAAACGGATATCTTAATTCTTAAGGGTGTAATATTCAAAACATTTAATAATATATTATTTGTAATAAAAACATATTTAAATATGTAAGAGTATTATATATTATATCATTAATAAAAATGTATATTTATTTTTAACTTAACAACACACCTAAGGTAACTTCTAATTTTTGTGTTTATTACCAACAATTATATCTACTTGGATGGTGTTATTTGTTTGAGTTATCGAATAGAAAAGAGACTCGGTTATCTAAGTTCATTAATATGATTTCATAAATATGAATGAATATCTTGTAATCTACAATAATTATATAGATTACACTTTTGACCGGTAAAACGAATTATGATAATAGTAATATAGAATTGTAGTACATTGAAATCCTTGACTTGTTGGAATGTAAAAATGGATTATAGTTCTTAAAGAGGATTATTATCATATATTAATTACTAGAGATTAGTTACCAATTTAGTTGTACAAATCCTTGGTTTACTTCTTTTTCCTTTTTCTTCAATTCCCCATCAATAGGAATTGATTTAATTACTTTTTTAAAAAAAAATGAAATGTTCAAACAAAAATAGGAAAATCTTAAAAGTTTTAACCAAAAGAAAAAAAAAAAAAGTAAAACAATCTTCTTAGGTATTCTTTGTAAATCAGTTTACTTATTATATCAATTTTTTAAGTTTAATTTGGGACAAATCTACATGTTAGTTGTAGGCAATTTTATATCGAACATATTGATATCCACCTTGCAACGTCAAATTTGAAATGGATTCATTTTAGTATGCTAATTATATTTTGATATATATTCATTTTTGTGTATCACATATTTATTTTTAATGTATTTCAAATCAAATAAATTTTAAAATAGGCAATGTGATTAAACGCTTAGAAGAGAAAAAAATGCTCTCAACGTGGAAACCACCGGAAAACCAAAGACGAGTCGTGATGGTGACAACCCGCACGACGGAGGATTAGACATCCTTGAACGTAGTACGAAGGAAATCAAAGACTAGCGGAGTTACAACACCGGCTCTGAGAGAAGGAGTCGCAATGGATGGAATTGAGCCATCAATAGATGGCTTGGGGGAGAACATTGTGCCACCCTTGAGCAATGGAATAGGAAGCAATCAAGAGACTCCTTCGGTGGACATCGGACTTACAGACTGTGTCGCAATTGAAGTAAGTCTTGCTCTCCGCTACATGCAAATTACTCATATACTCATTGATTGCATTGACGACATCAAGAGGTACGGTGGAGTCAAAATTGCGCGATTTTCCATGTATCGTTGATCACACTAACCATTATTGAACATGGAAAATATATTATCTACAATTGTTGCTATATGGTCACAGGTAGCACAACCATTAGTGGTTGCACAATGCATTACTTATCCGGGTCGTTTGATGTGAAGGAGGCAGAGGCCGTAGGAATTCGTGAAGCACTCAGCTGGGTGAAAGGCTTGGGGTACAATGATTTGATGTGGAAACCGATTCCCAGCTTGTTTTTCATGCTTTAACTTTAAATACTTATAATTCCTCGTTTGGTTTAGTAGTAGATGGATGTAAAGGAGATTGCATCTCAGATTTCTGATGTAATCTTCTATTTTTGTTAGGCGGTTTGCAAATCGTGCTGTCCATGCTCTTGCTAGGGAAGCTGTTTTCTTTGTCAGGCTACGGGGAGTGGTATCACTTACCCCCTCCAGTTTCTTGTGCACATTCTTAATTTTGATCTAATACATTAAGCTTTTATTCTAAATAATAATAATAATAATAATAATAAATTTTCCTCTAAATTTATAGTGAAAATTGATCTAATAAAATTATTTTCAAAATAAGTTTAATTTATTTTTTTTTTAAATAAAAAGGTAAAAAATTAATCTAAAAAACTACTCCGTATTTACCAAACATCTAGTCATCTATATTCAATGGTTGGACTAAATGTAAACAGTTTAGTTTTAATTTAAGAAAAGAAGCTAAGCTAACAGCTATGATGCAAACAATATCATAATCTTATTTTAATTTAGGCAATTTGATTTGAAAGGTGATGAGGTGTGATGAAAACGCGGCAGTGCGTAGATGCTGCCACAATCACCCTCGTCTACTTACGTGTCCTCACACCATTCTCCTACATAAACCCTTCTCTTCCGATCCCCACCCAATGCTTATTATCTACCAATAATATAATTCCACTATCAAAACCTGCAAATTAAAATGGAAAAGGCACACTACTAATTAAGCTTCCGCTTCTTACCCTCTTTCTGCTAGTATCATCAGCCTCGTCTTCGGCACAGGTGAACGCCGCGGACGGAAGGTGGGCGGGAGGACAGAGGTGAAGGACGTGAAGAACAACGAGGAGGTTCAAGATTTGGGAAGATATTGCGTGCGCGAGTACAATAAGGTCCTGCAGGAGAAACAAGGCGGCGGCGGCTTGCTTAGCTTCTCGGAGGTGGTCAAGGCGGAGACGCAGGTGGTTTCCGGGTTCAAGTACTACCTCAAGATCTCCGCCACCAGCTCCGGCGGCGCTCGAAGGATTTATGACGCCGTTGTAGTGGTCAAGCCCTGGGCCGCCGATTCTAGGGAGCTTCTCGACTTGCACCCTCTCCGACTCCGACCACCCAAGTAAACAATTCCTTGACATCTTAGTATAATCTATCTTGTGATTATAAATAAATTATAATCTTGCCGATCTCTTCTCGAATGGTTATTGTTCTGTGATGAAATAAGAAAAAGAATCACGGTCCGATCTGAAAGCTAATTAATAAAGCTTGTATTTTCGCTTCAATTCTCAATTATTGAATTCTTTGACCATTTGGAGACTTGAGTACCTAATAGATATGCAAGCTATCCTAGGAAGCCTGTATGCAACTCCAAATTAAATAAAATGTTACACCAAATAAACAAGCCCGGAATTAAACCTTTAATTTCCCTATTTATACTACAATTCCAAGGGGTATATCTGCTAGGGATATGATCGACGTACTATAGGAAGATCAGAGACAAATTAATTAAAAACGCATTAATGTTACAATATAATACGGACTTAAATTAAATGTGATAATTGAGAGCTGAGCGCATTTTGCTCGATCAAATATATGTCGTTGGGAATTCAACCTTTTGAAATAGATAATAGATAAATTAATATAATAGTGCATGCCATGCATGATGCATGCATGTGTGATGTGTATAGGCTGACTCGCTTAGTGACCTAAATTATCTCGATCTAACAATGTTGAATTTCTGTGTTTTTTTTTTTAAAATTTGTTAATCTGCTTGTCTTTAATGCAGTCAATCCAAGTTAATAAATCAGTAAAGTCTAAGGTACAAAATAAATCAGTAAAGTCTAAGGTACAAAATAAAGTATCCCGTTTTTAATTAATCTTTTAATTCGTTCAAGTGCTCAATCTCTGGTGCCACAACATGCATTGGAGAGCTTTAGTTAATATTAGATTGTTTGGTGTCAGTTTGAACATGTAAGAAATTATAAATTTCATTGCCTTGTAAAGGAAGGCGATAAGACCATCAAACAGTATACCATTTCAACACAATTGCAAGTTAAATAATGAATTAATTGAAAACACTGTTAGAAAAATAAATTGGAATCCTAATGATACAAGTATAAATTGAAACCAAATTTCGTGAAAAACTTGGTACATAGAAACTTTTGAAGCGTGAGCTTTTGAAGGGATTCCTTAGACCCAGACCAGCAAAAAGTCAGTCCTTTACAACGGGCTAGAGGTCAGAATATTTGAATTTGCTCTTATTTTACACTAGCATTTTTTTTTTCACACCTAATCTAAATCATTAGCCAACATTTTCTTTCTTTCTTTCATGTACCAGGGGTCTTTGAAAGGAGTCAAAGGACACTAATTTACTGAGAATGCCTAAACATGGAAAGCAGCTTTGGTCATGTTGGATTGGTCCGGAAAGCAGCTTTGGTGATGTTGGGAATGTTGAATTGCTCTGTGCCAAACTGATGGTCCAGCAGGAATACATAGATTACCTATTCACTGAATAGACAGACCACAAATCTTAATCTTAAAATTTTGGAATCAGTGTTACAATACAGGAATGCCAATATAATCATTTGTGGAATATGAATATGGTACATTTTTAATATATTAAAAATATATTATTTTTGTACTGAAGGTACATTATACGAAATAATGTATCTTTAGTATATTAAAATGTATTTTAAAAAATGTACCTTATGTACATAAATAATGTACCTTTTGTATATTAAAAATGTACTTTTTATTTATGGTCCAATTGTATAGATTATGATCCATGTAATAATGATTGTCTAATTAGGGATAGATGAATATAGGAAGATCAGAGAGAAAACGCATTAATGGTTACAATATGAACTTAAATTAAATGTGATATTGAGAGCGCATTTTGCTAAATCAAATATATAGCATTTGGTTATAATATGAACTTAAATTAAATGTGATATTGAGAGCGCATTTTGCTCAATCAAATATATAGCATTGGTTATATATAGGAACAATTACAGAAATAGTTATATAGTTAAGTTCTACAATCATTTTATATATGTAGAATTTTTAGAGCTTAGTTCAAAATTTTTAGATATATGAAATAAGCATGTTTAATTTATAAATTATACTAGGAAATAACGAATTGATATTCATTATTAAAATACAAAAATAAGTAAATTGTTGTCAAAATTATCAAATATAAAAGAAGAAAAAACTTGTAACAGTTTTGGTTTATAAATTATGTAAACTCAAACCCTGCCTTCAAATTTTAAAATGTAATTTTTGTCCCTTCATTTTTTTATTTTTTATTTTTGAATTTGTGCTTTTAGTTCCTTATATATGGATTTCGTTAGCTCCTATTGAAAAGTTAATTTGGTTATTTGAGTATCAACTTGTATTTTACATGTCTCTGGCCTTATTACACCATTGATAGTAGGAGAAGAAATTAAAAAAAAAAAAAAAAGATTTCTTCAGTTATATGTCTCCTAATATACTTACATTCTTTCCACGCTTGAGTTATTTAAACTCGTGCTCGAGTTAATTAATTATATTCCATAATAATAAAGTCAAATTTAATGAACCCTAATAATTTGTAAGTATTATAATTTGCTTACTAAATATTTTTTTCATCAGAATACACTTCAACAAATTATATCTCTCCAATTTATTTACAGGTAAATATTATGTTAATTGAATGTTATGAATTGAATATTGCTTTTTGTTTGATGGATTAAATTGTACAGGGTATGTTTTATTTATTTTTTATACAACTTTTTTTAGAAAAAATATCCAAACATTTTATTAAACCTCCCACGCAAAAAATACAAAAGGGAAGAGATTGATCCAAACTAAAGCATCAAATAAATGGAACAAACTCGTTGAACAAAAATCAAAATATATACGTATACTCGTAGTGACCATGTGCTTCTCTTGAACTTGAGCTCCATTGCACCTCTAGCGTGCTCAAATCGCTCAACATATCCATCATCATCCAAGTCTAAAAACTCAATGCTCGGCTCATAATCTGAATTTGAATTCAGGTCCGCCCGCTGAATGTAGCTTTGACGTGATCTTTGGACTAAGCAAGCCCTCCAAATCCCTCAATCCTAATAGTCTAGTCACAGTCAACCTAAGTAATGTTGTCTGGTTTGCGATCTTCATGTTTGAGGTAATAGCAAATTCCCAAGTCTGATTTCAATTCAAACTTGTAGGGAGTCTATAAAGTCAGACGGTATTCAGTTAACATTTTTAAGACTTTTAAATATTCTTTACAAGTCGTGCATTATTCGAAAAGTTATGAACTTTTGTAGATTTCTTAATTTTAGGACTTTTGTAGACTTTTTATTCTCAAATATAAATAGTTGAAATTCAGTAATCAATCCCAATATTTCAATTTTTTTACCAACTCTAATTGTTTTTCTCTCTCTATTTAAACTATATTTTTTCTCCCTATTTAAACTTCATAAACCTATCTAAATTCAATAAAATTATTTTTTTCTTCATACCTAAACTCTACGAAATTTTTTTCTCTCCTAAGCTTTACCATCTTCCTAATTATTTTTAAATAATATTATTTTTACTTCATTATTGCTTGTTTATTTTGATTTTTATTTTTTTCAACGAATTTTTTATCCCTAATTTCTAAACTTTTCTCCGTAACTTATAAACTTTATCTAATTCTCCCTAAATACATGAATCAAACAAACTTTTTCATCTATCATTGTCAAATTTTACTATATGTTTCATAATATTCATATAAATACTTATATATATATATATTTTGATGTTTATATTCGTAATATTTTTTGTTTAACAATAGATTACTAGTTCACAACAATAATTTGAGGTTGCAAATAATAGCATCTTGTTGTTGTTCACAGTCTCAAATTGCTATTGCAAATAATAATTTTTACTATGCCTAACAATTAGGCTTGGACATTTCGATTCTGTTTAACCGAATCGATTCGAACCGAACCGATTTCATCGGTCTTAAATGGAAGTACTGATCGGTAATTGATTTAGAAAAACCTATTAATTTGGTTTGATTCTGTCCGAAAACTGATCGTTTTTTTTTAATAACTATATACTCCGTATATTATTATAAATTTATAAATAAAATAATACTCCGTAATTAAAAATATTCTTTTAGAACAACCCTAACTCCTAAGTCAGTAAGTCGTATACCAAAATCCCAAACCGACAGCCACGCTCCCGCCCTCGCCACTGTCCGACCACCTCACGCCCTCCGCCCTCGCCACTGTCCGACGACACTCACGCCCTCCGCCCTCCGCCCTCGCACTTCGCTGGTCAACACCGGCGACCGCAGCCACCACTTCCACTCGCCCACTCGCCTGACCACCGCTGAAGGGCACCGGCGACCAAAAGAGGACAAGAGGTAATGTGCCTTGACAATGTCTTGTTTCAAAATTCATAGTTTCTTGAATTTCTACTGGAATATTTTAGGGTTCTTGAATTTCTATTTGAATGAATTAGGGTTCTTGAATTCCACAGATTTAGATTTTACTTTTTAGGGTTCTTGAATTCTACTTGAATGAAAATTCCAGTTCTGGAAAAACGGAATGGAAATTCCACAGTTGTGGAATTTTCATTCCAGTAAGGCAGTAACTGTCATTCCAGTTCTGGAGTTTCATTCCAGCCCACTGTGACATTTCAGAACTGGAAATCTGAATGACATTCCAGTTGAACTGGAATGTCATTCCAGTTTACATTCCAAGTGGATGATTCTTATTTTAATAATTCGTTAGCAAACTGGAATTTCATTATTTAGTAGTATTATACTGTATATATGTATAAATATATTTTATATTGTATATTTGTATGTTTATGGTTATATTGTTATAGTGATTATACTGACATACCCCCCTGCTAATCTGTGAATCTATATTTATTACACTTATTACTTTATAATCAATACATAATTACCCAACTGAACCCAAGTGCAGATCTTTAAACAACCCAGATAAATCAGTTATAATCTCACTAAGTGTCCTCGAAAACCAATTCCCGAACTCACCCTCTATTATGGAATACCCCCAGCAGCTAGGTAAAGACAAGGAAGTCTTGATCCAAAGTTTAGGCGAGCCTCACACGCAAGCAGAAACAGAGGTCAAGCTCAAGGCCTACCCGGTAAGAGAATCCCCACGACCCTGCTGACGATATCAATCCCACCACGGAGCAAATTCTCCGCGAGTCGAGGAGAGAACCCAGGAAGGCAGAAATTCGCCACCAAGAGCACAAAATTACTGATTCCGAGTGAAAACTCTGCTACTACCGCCTCCAGAACGCATATTGAGACCAAATCGCGCCGCTGCCTGCGTGGAACAAAGTGTCTGGTCCAACTATGACTAGGTGTGGGAGGAGCCCCAGAAGGACTTCACCGCGCCCTGCGCTCGGTTTGCGAGCGTGCGCCGGAATTCTCTACCTGAGCCAACACACTCATTCGGTTATTACATCACACGCTCGGAAGATAGCACACCATATTCACTCACACTGGTGCGCCACGCTCGCTCGCGATGCTGGTCGGGAGCCCGACTGCGTTACCACTTTCCGGCCCAGTAGCGTAATCACACGCCTTTGTCATAAATACAATTCACATGGAGAGATCTCTGCGGGAATGTCTGCGGAGATGCCTGCTAGCGATGGATGCCCTGCAGCCGACCAAACCAGGGTTGCATCTCAAAGTGCCATGGATCAAATCCACTGTTGTCGAGCTACAGGTTACGACCATGAGTAAGACGTCGGCTCACGAGGAAATATTGAAAGGTTCGATTCAGGTGAGCATCCAACCAAGTGGCTGCATGGAAACCGTACAATGCCAAGGTGTTGAGATGAAAAAGGGCAGCGTGGCGCGGTACAGGAGGCTCTTATGCAGCACTGCGAGTGCGAGTACAGGTCTTGACGCGTAGTCAGACAGGGATGGCTGTTCTCTCCCATTCTGAGCACGACGCGTCCAGCGCTGGGGCGAGACAGACAATCACGCCACGGCATATACTACGCGGTGCATCGACTCATCACTCACCTGACACACGAGGGCTCGAGGATTTAGTTCAGCGTAGAGCGAACGTCTGCTTGCAGCAAGCAATAGGTGATCAAGCGCATGGCACTGAGCCGACCTGCTCGAGTTGTGTGGAAAGAGGAGTTCAATATTGAGGAATGGAGGAAGAACCACATAACATTATATAGCTGTTTGATTAATACACACCCCGGACGCGAAAGCTGTGGATACAAGGAGAGATTTCGAGAGGTCTATGAAGCACGACATCGCGAATACTCGGGGGGACCGGCATCCCTGCGAAGAGAAAAGCGTAATTTCGCAGATGATATATTTACCCTTGTGTAATGCATAGTGGCCATATTAATATTTGCTCGGTTTTAATGCTATCTTGATCTGAACATTTAATTAGCTGTTACTGGGCGATTGTAGAGCGGCAGTTTGATGCTAGATTACATATGCTTTATAACTAGAACTTGACGCACAAGACAACGGACACCGCACTAAAATCTACACGTAAGCAGCCTTCACCTCTATACATGTAGTCGTTACCGGTTTTTCTAAGTTTTACAATAATAGTAACTAGCCATCACATACTCCAACAAATAATACAGCTTTTTTCCACTATTCTTGCTCGATTCCTTACTATTCGCCAGCGTTATGTCTCTAAATTTCGATCCTCATCAAGCATTTTCGTTGCCAAGATAGGTTATCCCAGCTGCCCAGTCTTGCAAATACTTCAGTCCTAAGCGAAAGCTCAGATTGAATCCTTGGACGTGGCCAATTTGCAAGGCTCTAAAGACAAGGTCATCATCTCTACATCCATTAATATACCCTGAACTCATTCCCTGGATTGCCTGTGTTCTCTTCTTTCCTTCATTTAATGACAATGATCTACTTTCTATGTTTTCTGGCTTCCTTGCAACCCTACAGATATTCAAAAAGTACATGTGACCAATAGAAGTTGCACCTAGGTAACATAGACGTTCGCCTGAAACTTTAGAGAAAATTACCAGAATTCGGTCTCCAGAAAGACTGCTATGCATGGACAAATTTGCCAGTGAGGAAGTCTTGATGAAAAGACGAGCCCCGGCTATTTTGAGCTTGCAATCTGATCAACTGCATCTGGACATGCCAGAATTTACATGGAAGCTATTCAGCTATTTTTCAATGATTTTCACCATGATTTCCTTGGGGATTGCCGTGAGTAAGGGCCTAGCAGTCTATCTTAATCTCCATTTTACTTGCATGTGTCTTTTTGGGGTGACTTCTTTTCTTAGTTAAAATCCAATATTTGGTTTCCTGGTTAGATTCCCATCGATAAAAACACAAAGGGAAATAGATTATGAACAAGTGCATTTCATTCTCTTGAGTTTTTAACTTAGTTTTCAATGCATAGTTATCGGGGCGGGAACGTGATATCATAATGGTAGGCGCTGGTTCAGCCCAGCAAGAGGAATTAAGGATTGCACACCTGTAACATGGAAGTCTTAACCTTTTGGGAGAAATATGTACGGATTGACCTGCGATCTCGATGAAATGATTATATAATTATTTTTTCTACTTCTCAAATGCCAAAAGACTTCGAGGAAAGAATGTAACTTTTGAGCCCACAAAACACTTGGAAAGTATAAAAAAACCAAATTTGAAGAGATCCTAAACTCAGACCAGCAAGAAGTCAGTTCCTGAACAGAAAAAAGAACTTTACAACAGCTAGAGGTCGAATCAAATCTGAACTATCTCAAACAATTTTTATAAAAACATCTTAATTTTTTCAAAACCAGAAGGATTTGAAAGGCAATATTGACTTTAGAACGTCAGTCACCTAGAGAGGAAAACCTTTAAATACAAAACAGCTTCATGTGACAAGATTGCTCCGGCCAAACTACCCAAAAACAACAGAAATGAAGCCACAGGGTCAGGAATAATTGATTACCTACTCCTGAAATAGACCACACACACAATAAAATTTTGAAGCTGCATAATAAAAAAGCAAAAGATATCTAATGAGAAACAATGTACATAGCAGTTTAATTGTGAAAAAAAGAAATATCGTTGAGAATAGCTAGTAATTTCGTTTAAAGGGAATCAAATAATTCTGTAATATTAAGGCTTTAATGCTGAGAAAATTGGAAAATTTGGTTTTGTATTAAAGCTTAGAGTTTATGTTTTATTGTCGCAAACGATTTTATGATTACTTTTGTTATTTGTTTATGTTATAAGTGTTAATTGTAGATACAATCAGAGGATTAGACAGGTGGATCCTATATTCCTTGCCCTTTTCATAAAATTGTACGAAAGTTTATGCTATTTAAAGATTTTTAAGAAGAAACATCTTAATGTTCCTCTTGCTAGGAGCCCCACTGTAGCCACCTTTTCTTTCATATATAGTTATTAATTTTTCAAGGTAATCCCAAGAGCTCTCAGTCTGAAACAGTTACTCCAGGAGTAGACAAAAAGCTTCGGACAGAGCATAAATCATCCAACAAATCAGAACATTAATATTCACAGGAATGTGTAAGAAGTGAAAAAATGGGATGAGTTCGGATTCCTCGAGTCCAACAGCAGTGGAAGATCAAGTCGTTGAATCTTGCTTCCAGTGGGATTCTAACTTGTTGGAAACCAAATTCTCTTGCTTCTAAAATTTACAAGGCAAGATACTACCGCAATACATCCTTGAAGCAAAACTGGAGCTAATCCCTCTTTTATCTGGAGTAGTCAGCTTGCAGCGCAGTATATTATCCGTGAACATACTAGATGGAGGATTGGGAATGGCAACCAGGTCAGAATTTAGTGTGACAATTGGCTTCCAGATTTGTCAAATTCCAAAGTGACATCCTATCCTTTTCCGTTAATGGCTAATGCAACGATGACGGATGTTATTGACTCATCAGATCACAAGTGGAAGTGGGACAAAGATCCATCAGATTGATCTTCAACCGGAGAGATGCTGAACTGATTTTGAAGATTCCCCTCCCCTAGACAACAGATGCAAGACAAGTTTATATGGGTCCTGGAACTGGATTTCTCTGTGAAAAGCTGTTATAGAGCAATATGTGGTGAACTAAATGAGAATGAGACCCAAGACTAGAAGCAGAATTTGGTTAAGCAAAATACCCCAGAAGGTAAAAACTTTTCTCTGGCAAGCTTGCACCATGACTCTTCCTACTAAAGATCTGCTGAAATCTAAATGTTTAAACTGTGATGAGAGCTGTCTTCTGTGTTTGTATGTAGGGCGGACTTTTAAATTTTATGGTCCGGTTCTGGTAAATAAATAGGGCTTACAAAAAGCACAATCTTTAAAACTAATAACATGGTTTTTTATAATAATAATAATAATAATATATAATAATAATAATAATAATAATAATAATAAAATAATAATCTGATCTTTGGTGATGAAAAACCCGGGCAACATCAGGTCTGTTCTGCGCCTCATCATTGGGCTGCAGAAGGGCCCTGATCGGAAGTTTCAATGGCGTCTGTTGGTTCAAATCACTGGATTCGCGGAGTTACCGTTGAGGCTGAGTGATAAAAGGAGGCTAATGTCGTCGTTCAGATCATAAAATTCACTTTGGAAAAATTCCTGTCGGTACGGCTGGATTTTCCAGCAACACGCATGACCTGCATTCACTAAAGAAATATATTATCTTGAAACCTTAAACATTACATATAGCATGCATTTACTAATATTACATTATATTTAGTATAATAGTTACTATATGCAAATTCTAATACTTTTGGACAACCAAATCATTATTTCTTGTACACATTTAATTAAAAAATTTCAATTCAAAATTTGTGTCTAGCAAAGTCACTTTACACTCTACATTTTAGATGTTCCTTAGCTTGCTTATAAATACCCACAAATTAGGTCCATTCTTTGTGGTGTTTTTTGGTATAGTTCTCTACATTTTAAGAAACAATTACACCCACATTTTTTTTTCCAGTTAAGGACCTAACATTATTGACTTTTATTAGATTTGTAGATAATTATAAAATAATTAGTCCCAAGTCCCAACCGAACCCTAGTTCATAGTCTTTTAAATCCCCTCAGATAAATCAGTTTTGATAATCCTCTATCACGTTCTCGGAAAACTATTCTCGAACTCCACCACTATTACAGCTCGTTTGGTTCGCTAGAAAATATTTGAAGGGAAATGGTATTGAAATTCCATTGAAAATAAATTTCAACAAAATTGATTCAATTATTTGGTTGGTGAAAAAAAAATTATTGGAGATATGAATTTTATTGTTTGGTTGAGTTTGAAATTATAAGGAATAATAAGTATAATATTAAATATAACCTTACAAAATAATAATAATAATATAATAATAATAAGTGTAATTAATATTAATTTTCATGAAAAAACAAAATACATAGGATGGATAAGAATTGGTTTTTTTATTCTTAAAAAAAAAATGTAATAAAATATATTTTTCATCCAATCAAACAACATAAAACATCATTTTAGTTGGAAAACATTTTTCATCCAACACAACACCCCTTATAGTCAGCAGCTATGGTGAAAGACAAGGAATCAGATATTCAGATCCAAATTTAGGGTACCTCACCCGCAAAGAAACGGAGGTCAAGCTGCCAAGGCCTACCCGGGTGAAGAATAAGACCCCTGCTCCGATTCAAATCACCGCGGAGCAAATTCTCCGCGAGTCAAGGGAGAGACAGGAGGCAGAAATCCGGCCGCCTAAAGCAGAAAATTAGTGATTCCAGTGAACTTGCTGACTACCGCCTCCAGAAGCGCAAGGAGTTTGAGGACCAAATCCGCCGTGTGCGGTGGAACAAGGGTTCCTGGGTGAAGTATGCTAGGTGGGAGGAATCCCAGAAGGATTTCAACCGCGCCCGCTCTGTTTGGGAGCGGGCACTGGAGATCTTCTATCGTGAGCCAACAATTTGGCTTAATTATGCTGAGGTGGTGATGAAGAATAAGTTCATAAAACATGCTCGGAATGTGTGGGACAGAGCTGTTACCCTCTTGCCTAGGGTTTGAAAAATAGGGAGTTGTTATGAGAAGCCAATGGCTAAGTGGCTAAGTTGGCTGGTGAGAGGAGGCAGAAGAGTTTATAAGTTGGCAGAACAAATAACTGTTCTGCCTCCTTATCACCAGCCAACTTATCCCTTGCCTCTCATAACAACTCCTACCATGGCAATCTTCCTATTTTTCATTTCAAACTTGGCATATCTAATCTCCATGCATTCACCTTAGGATTTCACTGAACAATACACATAATTATGATGCATACGGCTGAAGGAAAGTGTGGGAATTAAGGAGATGATTAGAGAGGTCTATGAGAGAGCGATTGCTAATTAGCTAATATATTTATTTGTGGTATGAATAGTGGTCTCATACTAATATTATCTCTTTTAATGCTATTATTGAAATTTTACTGATTGGTTAATTTTTTGTATGCTTAGGATTACTTATGCACGCTCGAGAGATGCCTCTATTAATGTAGTCTGCACATGATGTAGTGTGTATTGTTTTTCTAAAGTTGTTTCCAGAGTACAGTAAAGCTTCAGAATCACTCATCAAATATATAAGCTTTCAAGAAAGAAACATGTCGTTAGGATATACAATAAATTTTGTATTTTACTATTGCCAGGGAATGTCTGAATTTTAAATTTTGTATTTTACTATTGCCCGGGAATGTCTGAATTTTATCTCACCAGAAATTTTCATTTGCCAAGATTTGGTTATTAGCTGCCCAGTTTGAAATACGTCAGTTAAGGCTGAAAGCTGCCAGATTGATCCGAACTCATCTCTTGGATTGCCTGTATTTCTCTTTCTTTTCTTCATTTAATGATAATGATCTATTGGCTAGTATTCTTGCAACCTACAGATATTCAAGAAGTACATTGAAATAGAATTGCACCTAGGTAACATAGATCGTTGCTGAAAACTTTATGAGAAATACCTAGAATGGTCTCCAGAAAACTGCTATGCATGGACTAAATTTGCCGAGTTGGAGAAGTCTTTGGATGAAACAGAGCGAGCCCGGGCTATTTTTGAGCTTGCAATTGACCAACCTGCATTGGACATGCCAGAATTACTATGGAAGGTATTTCAGCTAATTTATCTATATTCTCACATGATTTCTTGGGGTTGCTAGTAAGGGCCTAGCAGTTCTATGCTTAATCTCATTTTACTTGCATGTGTCTTTTGGGGTGATTTCTTTTCTAGGTGAAAATCAAATCAGTTTCTGGTTTAGATTCCATATAAACACACAAGGGAAAGTGATTATGAAAATGTGCATTTCAATATCCTCTTGAGTTTTTACTTGTTTCAATGCATATTATGTAATGATTAATGGCTGATTTTAGGTCCAAGGACATTAAAACATTTGGAACTGGAGATGTGCTTACTGTAATTGCAAAGTTCTTTCTTCGTTTTGGGACTGGCTGATTGTGATTAAATATGTATATTTATATTTTGTTCTATTCTTCAATCTGTGATAGGCATATATTGACTTCGAGATATCAAAAGGTGAATATGAAAGGACTAGAGCATTGTATGAGCGGCTTTTGAGCTGCACAAAACACTTAAGTATGGATAAGTTATGCAAAGTTTGAAGCTTCAGCTTGAAGTCAGCCCTGAACAAAAAAGAATGTTTACAACGGGCTAGATGTCAGAATATCTTAACTTGCTCTTGTTTTACACTAGCATTTTTTTTTCACACCTAAGCTAAATCATTAACCAACATTTTTTTCTTCTTTCATATACCATGGGTCTTTGAAAGGGCACTTGTTTACTTTAGAACTTCGGCACCTGAATTAAAAGAGGAGAGGGCGATGCATTTAGAAGAATGGCTAAACATGGAAAGCAGCTTTGGTGATGTTGGGGATGTTGGATTGGTCCGTGCCAAACTACCTAAAAAACTCAAAATGAGGCGACAAATAGAAACTGAGGATGGTCCAGGGTACGAGGAATACATAGATTACCTATTTCCTGAAGTGACACAGACCACAAATCTTAAAATTTTGAAAGCTCCATATAAATGGAAGAAGCAAAAGATATCTAGATGGGTAGCTTCTGTACTTGTAATCATTTTTAGAATAGAATTTGGCTGGTTTGGTAAAGTGATCAAAGAAAATTATGTTTTTAGTTCATGAGACTTTGTTGATTCTGGAAAATTTGGTTTTGTATAAAAGCAAGAAGTTTATTCTTTATTGTCAATATGATGTTATGAGTTTTATTTGCTTCAGTTTTGGTTTATTTTATGAATGCTAATTTGTTAGATACAATTGTGGACTATAAAGTGTATACAATGGTGTGACACAGGTTAACAATGTTCATGCTAGATTCAGGCAACAAGGACATGTTCAATTGTATTGCAATTTCACAAGTTAACATTGTTCAGCCAACTACTTGGAAAGAAATCCAGTTACCTAGAACAACAATAACCTTTGTTTTGTTTCATTCCATCATTGCCATCATTTATTTATAATAATTTAATAAATAAAAACATTTTTTTAAAAAAATAAAATAAAAAGGACACATGTTAATACCGCATCGATTCAACTTGATAAATAAGTCCAATTGGACTTGAACAATTTTACCGGTTTATGAACTTGAATGAAGCTTTTTTCACTTATGGGCCCAATTGCATTATCCGCTTGACTTAGGCGGGCAATAAGAAGGAGAAGAAAGTTAAATAGTTGAAAAGTTTAGACAATTATAGCTTCATAAGAAATACTCCGTAAATTTTTAAAACAATCCTAATTATAACACATGTGGGACCAAATGTTACATTATGAACAATTAAATGGTTAGGTTTGTTCAAATCAATTGAGTGATTGACATAGACTAGATTTTTAAAAGTAAAACAATTGAGGAGCCAAAAACGCCGTTTTTCCTTATAAATAATTAGTCCCAACTGAACATTAATTCATAGTCTTTAAAAACCCCTCAATAAATCAGTTTTGATAATCTTCTATCGAGTTTTTGGAAAACTAGGATACAATATAGATTCTAGGCTTTTAATTTGCTAAAATTAATTTAGTTATCTTATTTCCTAATTTATTAGTAGATGTCTTTTTATTTTTAAGTAACCATATTTTAGAATATTGTTTCTTTTTTAAGCTTTTAACTCTATATATAGGGAGAATATTAGATGTCTTGGTATCCCCAACTTCTCATCTCTTATTTTATATTCAGCCATAAGTAAACCATATTCTTCTTTCGCGCCTATTTAAACTACTGAAACATATCAAATTATTTTCGAACTTCACCTCTGTTGTAATCAGCAGCTATGGTGAAATCCAAGCAAAACAGATCCAAATTTAGGGTACCTCACCCGCAAAGGAAACGGAGGTCAAGCTGCCAAGGGGCTACCCGGGTAAAGAATAAGACCCCTGCTCCGATTCAAATCACCGCGGAGCAAATTCTCCGCGAGTCGAGGGAGAGACAGGAGGCAGAAATTCGGCCACCGAAGCAGAAAATTACTGATTCCAGTGAACTTGCTGACTACCGCCTCCAGAAGCGCAAGGAGTGTTGGAGGACCAAATCTGCCGTGTGCGGTGGAACAAGGGTGCCTGGGTGAAGTATGCTAGGTGGGAGGAGTCCCAGAAGGACTTCAACCGCGCCCGCTCAGTTTGGAGCGGGCGCTGAAGATTTTCTATCGTGAGCCAACAATTTGGCTTAATTATGCAGAGTGGAGATGAAGAATAAGTTCATAAAACCATGCTCGGAATGTGTGGGATAGAGCTGTTACCCTCTTGCCTAGGGTTGATCAGCTTTGGTATAAATACATTCACATGGAAGAGATGTTGGGGAATGTTGCGGGTGCTAGGCAGGTATTCGAGAGATGGATGGCCTGGCAGCCTGACCAACAGGGTTGGCTCTCTTATATCAAGTTTGAGCAGAGGTATAATGAGATTGATCGGGCTAGAGAAATATTTGAAAGGTTTGTTCAGTGCCATCCTAGGGTGAGCATATGGATAAGATATGCCAAGTTTGAGATGAAAAATAGGGAGGTTGCCAGGGCTAGGAGTGTGTATGAAGGGCAGTGGATAAAGTTGGCTGATGATGAGGAGGCAGAGCATTTATTCGTGTCATTTGCACAGTTCGAAGAGATGTGCAAAGAGGCCGAGAGGCGCTAGGTGCCATATATAAGTTTGCACTTGACCATATACCAAAAGGTCGGGCTGAGGATTTATAATAAGAAGTATGTGGCTTTGAGAAGCAATATGGTGATAAGGATGGCATTGAGGATGCTATTGTTGGGAAGAGGAGGTTTCAATATGAGGATGAGGTTAGGAGGAATCCACATAATTATGATGCCTGGTTTGATTACATACGGCTGGAGGAAAGTGTGGGAATTAAGGAGATGATTAGAGAGGTCTATGAGAGAGCAATTGCTAATAATACCTCCTGCTGAAGAGAAACGGTATTGGCAGAGATATATTACTTGTGGTAAGTATAGTGTTCTCATACTAATATTATCTTCTTTTAATGCTATTATTGAAATTTTATTAGCTGTTACTCATTGGCTAATTTTTTGTATGCTTAGGATTAATTATGCTTTATACGAGGAACTTGATGCACAAGACATGGAACGCACTAGAGAAGTCTACAGGTAAGATGCCTTACTTCTATTAATGTAGTATTAATGTAGTGTGTATTGTTTTTCTAAAGTTGTTTCCAGCGTATATATATGCTGCTTTCAAGAAATAGAGCATGTCGTAAGGATATACAATAAATTTTGTATTTTACTAATGTCAGGGTATTGTCTGAATTTGATCCCTCATCAGAAATTTTCGTTTGCCAAGATTTGGTTATTAGCTGCCCAGTTTGAAATACGTCAGTTAAGGCTGAAAGCTGCCAGATCGATCCTTGGACGGGCAATTGGAATGGCTCCTAAAGACAAGGTGTCTATCATTCTATCCATTAATAGTACCCTGAACTCATCTCCTGGATTGCCTGTGTTTCTCTTTCTTTTCTTCATTTAATGATAATGATCTATTGACTAGTGTTCTTGGCTTCTTGCAACCTACAGATATTCAAAAAGTACATTGAAATAGAATTGCACCCTAGGTAACATAGATCGTTGCCGAAAACTTTATGAGAAATACCTAGAATGGGTCCCAGAAAAAACTGCTATGCATGGGACTAAATTTGCCGAGTTGGAGAAGTCTTTGGATGAAACAGAGCGGAGCCCGGTGCTATTTTTGAGCTTGCATATTGACCCAACCTGCAGTTGAACATGCCAGATACTGATGGACAGGTATTTCAAGCTAATTTTTCTATATTCTCTCAGATGATTTCTTTGTTTGATATAAGGGCCTAGCAGAGGTTCTATGCTTAAAATCTCAATTTACTTGCCATGTGTCTATTTTGGGGTGATTCTTTTCTAGGTGAAAATCAAATCAGTTATCTGGGTTTAGATCTCCATAATAAACACACAAGGGAAAGTGATTATGAACATTGTGCATTTCAATATCCTCTTGAGTTTTTACTTATTTCACTGCATATTATGTAATGATTAATGGGTGATTTTAGGTCTAAGGACATTAAAACATTTGGAACTGGGGATGTGCTTACTGTTAATTGCAAAGTTCTTTCTTCTGATTGTGATTAAATATGTATATTTATATTTTGTTCTATTCTTCAATCTGTGATAGGCATATATTGACTTCGAGATATCAGAAGGTGAATATGAAAGGACTAGAGCATTGTATGAGCGGCTTTTGAGCCGCACAAAACACTTGAAAGTATGGATAAGTTATGCAAAGTTTGAAGCTTCAGCTGTTGAAAGGGATTCCTCAGACCCAGACCAGCTAGAAGTCAGCCCTGAACAGAAGAAAGAACGTTTACAACGGGCTAGAGTCAGAATATCTGAACTTGCTCTTGTTTTAATACTAGCATTTTTTTCAACACCTAAGCTAAATCATTAACCTTTAAGAGTCGCTTTCCGTCCCGACAAAACTAACATTTTTTCTTCTCTTTCATGCATCAGGGGTCTTTGAAAGGGCACTAGTTTACTTAAGAACTTCGGCACTCTGAATTAAAAGAGGAGAGGGCGATGCTTTTAGAAGAATGGCTAAACATTGAAAGCAGCTTTGGTGATGTCGGTGATGTTGGATTGGTCCGTGCCAAACTACCTAAAAAACTCAAAAAGAGGCGGCAAATAGAAACTGAGGATGGTCTAGCAGGGTATGAGGAACTATATGATTTACTTATTCCCTGAAGAGTCACAGACCACAAATCTTAAAATTTTGGAAGCTGCATATAAATGGAAGAAGCAAAAGATCTATTGATGACTACTAGCTTCTGAACTTATAATCATTTTTTGACTTAGGCAGTTTAGTTTGTAAAAAGCAAAAGATATATGTTGAGAATGGCTAGCTAGCTTCTGAACTTTTAGGCCCCTGTTTGATAAAATGGTGGTTAGCTGTTAGCTGTTAGCTGATAGCTGTTAGCTGATTGTGTTAATTAGAGGGTATAAATAGTTAATAACATTAGCTGATTTTAGAAAAGTGTTTGGTAAATTAGCTGTTTGGTATAATTTCTTTTCTCAAAAAGCTAATTGAAAAAAGTTGCTTGGAATACCTTTCTGATTTTAGACTTTTGGAGTTGCAAAAACTAATTAACCAAACATCTATATTGATATTTTTACTAAATCAAACAATTAATAATGGTCAAATAAGTCAAAATTGGCCTATAGGCCAATTTTTTACCAAACAGGGCCTTAATCATTTTTAGAATTTGGTTGGTGTGGTAAAGATATCATGAAAATTCTGTTTTTAGTGCAAGAGACTTGTTGATTCTAGAAAATTTTGTTTTATATTAAAGTAAGAAGTTTATGCTTTATTGTCAATATGATGTTATGACTTATTTGTTTCAATGATACAATACAGGAATCCAATGAAAAAGAATGGCATTATCATTTTTCACTTTGATTCAATTGTAATTCATAATATGTTCAGTCACTTACAAGATATGAATACCATTTTGCTGGTAACTTTAAAATCCCTCACAAATAAACAACCCCTTAACTTCACTCAGCCAACTACTTAGAAAGAAATCCAGTTACCTAGAACAACAATAACCTTTGTTTTGTTTCACTCCATCATTGTCATCATTCACAATGCTGACTCTGTTGACAGATAATTCTGCTTTATAAGAATCTGAGTTCAAAACCTTCCTGCTAACGTTACTATATATCTCTCGGATAACAACCTCAAATGCCCGTTTTACGTTCCTGGAATCCAGCGCCGATGTCTCCATAAAGAACAGCCCCTCTGCTTCTGCAACGCTTTTCCCCTCTTCAACGCTCACCTCCCTGATGTTCTCCAAATCACATTTATTGCCCACAAGCATCCTTGCAACAGTAGTATCAGAATGAGCTGCATCAAGATTATGCTTTTGCGGTCAAACTTCTAAAGCGATCACACATGTTATTCGTCTCATGCCAAAATCCATACTATATATTTATCAATTCACAAGTTTCCTGAATAATAATTAACAAAATGGAAATCGGAAAAGAGGTGTAACTTACCACCAAACTACACTTTGAAACCTGTTTACTACCAAGTAATTGATCTGTTATTAGTTGTTAATTATGCTTGTACAACTAGTTTTTTAACTTGAGGTGAAATTAGAGCGGTTAGATTGGTGGGGGTAAGATTGAAATAATTGGACTACTGCAACTACACTATTTCCCTCCAAGTGGAATTTTTGCAATTACATATTAAAAAACTATGCATTATGTATTACTCCGTATGTCTCAAGAATCACAACGTGAATATTATGTGGTACTGTGTTATTCATTTACCATAACTCCCATGTATATTTTATCATATAGAATTTCACCCCTAATTTACCAGCCTCCCACCCCTACCCTCTCCCCTTCTAGCTTTCCCCGAGTTCCAATTTTCCTTTGATTTGTCCAATATATGTTAATTAAACCACACTAAATATGACCCTTACAAGAGAACCTTTTTTTAGTTACAATTTATCCAACTTTTAAACATCTCTCAATAACAACTATCACTCCTGTCTCTCAGGTCAAATCTCAAAAAGAATAGGGTACTGCTTTAATTTATATCTAAATGAATGTTTATGGTGACGCATTAGCCAAATATATCGTGGACCATAGTCCACATTGTAAGATGGACCACATACAAATGTTCGTTTTTAATGTACTGAAAGTTTATTTTATAGTAATATACCAAAAATGAACACGCAGTACACTAAAAACGAACCTTAAAACTGAATTAGTACACTAAAAATGAACCTTTTAGAATATTAAAAATGAATTTGTCAGTGGTCCACAGACCATGAAATTGTGAGAATTTATGTTGTCCATAAAATATTGAGAATGATTTCACTCATTTCAGTAATAAACCTGCTGCTCTTCCAATTTGCACACACGTGCATACTATTTCTTGTAAACTTTGATGGTGTAAGTTTGTAGAAGTTCATCACTGAACTTAGTTTGCAAGAGGTTTATACTCTTCTTTATAAGTTACACTCGGTTGTCCTAGAGTGGTGTTCAATATTTAATGAATTTTATTTTTTTTAAAGAAAAGAATCAAAATCTAGAGGATAAATATATGCTGTCCATGCATAAGCATAACAGACATCAATATGGACCTCTAATTTTTTCTATACCCTATTTTGTTGGGTGCAAAAACCTCACCTAAGCACCATGGATACATTGACTACACTGGCAAATATATTTCCTTTTATGGTAGTGTCCTGATGCAAAGAACGTAAGTACTGCTTATACCTGCTAGTAACCAGATTTACAAGTTACACACTTTTACACCAAATAAAATATTTTCCGTAGTCTTGGACATCTTAAAAGTTGCTAAACCCTTTCAATCATTATACCGTGTACCATGGTCTACATTGTAAGGTGGATCACTGACATAAATGTTCATTTTTTAGTATACCGAATGTTCATTTTTAATGTACCGAAGGTTCATTTTTAGGTATACATTAAAAATGAACCTTCAATACATTAAATGAACTTTTAGTATACTAAAAATGAGCATATATAAGTGGTTCACCGTGTAATGTAAACTATGGTCCACAGTATAATTTGGTAGAGTTTGGTTCATGGGTTTTACGCCCTATTGATAATAGGATTCAAATCCAATCACATGGTTTGTTTTACTGTTTTTGGGGCCTTGTAATGGGATTGAAATCATAAAGGAAAGAAAAAAGTCATTCTATTATAAATTTCCACTTTAGTTTCTCTCCGTCCATTACCAAGCAAAGAGTGTACTTTTACTAAATCTCATTCAAATTACCCAGTATTTGATTCCCATTCCAATTCTAATACTGATATTCCAACCAAATGCCCCCTATCTTCTTCAATTCTTGGAAATAACAGGCTCTCCATCAACTGCAGGAAACAACTTACAGCTATATATAATCCACTAAGGAATCCAAAACATAAGTTTAAATGTTTAATCATATTCCTTTACTTCATGTTCTTCATCTTCCTGGGCATTCATCATCTGATTTCAAGTCAAATATAACATCTACTCGCGTTTATATATACTATACCAAAATATCAAACCAATTTATCTTCCAAATAATCCAACGAAATAAAGAAGAAAATGATTACCACAATCTACTATACAGTGTAATTACTAACTCCAAAATCTGATTAACTTTGGCCGAAGTTTATAGCTAGAAATGTGCGCAGGCGATCACAGAGAATTGAATTGGGATGAAAGAATAAAGAGAAATGGGAAGTGAGACTTACTATTAAGTTCGTCAAGCCAACGCGGAATGCTATCGAAGGTGGTGCGGCGGCTGATGTCGTAGACGACGAGAGCGCCAAACGCACCGCGGTAGTAAGCCGATGTAACAGCCCGGAAGCGCTCCTGGCCGGCGGTGTCCCAAATCTGGGCCTTCACCTCCTTGCCGTCGATTTGGAGGGTCTGGGTCTGAAACTCAACCCCGATGGTGGCCTTGGAGTGCAGGTTGAACTCGTTCCTGGCGTAGCGGGAAAGCAAGTTGGGACTTCCCCACCGCAGAGTCCCCGATGATCACTATCTTGAAGAGGTACTCCTCCCCCTCCTCGTCGGAAGAACCCATCTAAGCTCCGATAGAGAAATGGAGATCTAGATAGAGAAAACGAGAAAAAACGGCGTGGCGGTGAACGGTGGAGGCGGGATGTTGGATTGCTGTCCGAAAGAAAGATAATAGTGGGAGGCGCTGGCAGAGAGAGACAGAAAAAAGGACGTAACGTTTATATATATTGATTGATATCTATATACAATTATTATACATTGTGGTTGATTTACTTTTGTACTTTGAATTGTGTTGATTTACTTTTGTACTTTGAATTTTAATATGAATATTTTAGAATAAAATTTAACGTTATAAATTCAATAGTTAGGTTTGATTTGTAAGTGGTGTTATGAGTTAATTCCAGCAATGGTTCTCTCACTATGTTGATTTTTAATTTGGATATTTTACGTCCCTTGACTTTCAATTTCTTTTCAATTGATGTCCTTTTATGAGATTACGGAAAATTGGACTTCAAGTGAAATGATAAATTAGTTATTTCATCTGTCTAATGTATAATTCTTCGTATTTCTTCCTTGTATACGTAACTTCGGACATCAGATTCACTTAATTGCTTAATTCCTAAATTCACTCGAAGAACAAAATTCCATTAGGGATTAAACAATTAAGTGAATTTGATGTCCGAAGTCGCGTGTAAATGAAAGAAATACGAAGAATTATACATTATGCAGATGAAATAATTACTTTACCATTTCATTTAAAGTCCAATTTGCCGTAATGAGACGAAAGGACCTCAATTGGAAAGAAATTGCAAGTCAAGGGACGTAAAATGTCCAAATTAAAAATCGATGACTAATTTTGAAAAATCAACATAGTCGAATGACCATTGCTGGAATTAACTCATGGCGTTATCAAGTGATGTATTTCTTGGTGTTATTGGTTATGAAATTCATGCATGTATTTTGGCTATATTTGGAATTGTTGTATCTTCTTTAAGCGATTTATAAATATCAATCTTTATACAACAAATTAAAGTTTAAAACATCATTTCTTTTAATGAAAAGAAATTGCACTTGTTACGTTTTGTAGCGCATTAATCTTTCCTTAATGTTGTAATAAAATTACGGTGTAAGTCGGGAGACCCGGAGAACATGTATTACATATTGAATGTATATTACAAAATGAAACTTTACTTGAATTATAATGATACTTTAATGGGATTATAATAAAATCACAATGTGTATCAAATGGAACTAAATAACATATTTCACATATTGAATGTATATTGCCAAATGAAACTTTAGTTGAATAAAAATTATACTTTAGTGGTGCCGTAATGAAATAACATTGTGTGCAAAATGAAACTGAATAACAAGTATCACATATTTAGTATATATTGTTAAATGAAATTGTAGTTGAATTATAATTGTACTTTAATTGTGTTGTTATGAAACTACACGATGTAAAAAATGAACATGAATAGCATGTATGGGGCGAAAACTGATAAAGGCCAAGTTTAGCACCCAGTTGCTATCGAATTGTTGACGAAGATCGGTAAAGGCTTAAGGCAAAGTCTAGCACCCAGTGTTTCGAACTATGCGATGGTAGTCTATAATAAAACAAATGTGCGTATTTGCTACCAGCTATAACTTTTATCGTAAAGAGAAGCGGTTGATCCTAACAAGGTCTCACACATTAAATGCATGTTGTCAACTGAAATTGTAGTTGAATAATAATGATACTTTAGTGGTGATGTAATGAAACTACACTGTGTATAAATTGAAACTGAATAGCATGTCTCAAATATTGAGTGTATATTGTCAAATGAAATTATAGTTGAATTATAATGATACTTTAATAGTAATGTAGAAACTGCAATATGTATAAAATGAAATGATTGGCTATACGAACCATAACATAATTTGTTGTATTCAATTGTTAATGAAAAAAAAATTCAAACGACTTCATTTTTTTACCAAGTCCACTTAGTTATGTGCACCATAATCCACATTAAAATTTGCGAGTCTGCAGTGTTAAAATCCTCAGTCGATATCCAGCCGGAATGGAACATGCTTGACCAGATTCCTTTATCTAGTTTCTCGAAGCTCTCGTTCTTCGTTCCCAAAGTTGAAGATTTGCTCATACGCGACGACCTAGAGTTCTTTCTCGATATATGAGATTCTCGCGGTTTGTTTCTGCTGTAGTGGTGGCAATTGTGCTCTCGTCATCGCTACCGTCCTTCCCGCCGGCAGAACCCATTCAGATCGTCTAACTTCGACTCCTATCTCCGATTCACACTTCAGGCTCTGTATTTACATTTTTGTCATGGGAGAAGACAGATACTTCACGGTTTAGTGGACAGAGGACGAAATCGAGTAAAAACTGAAAAGTTGAGGACTTAATTTGATAAGAAATATAGTCGATAACTAAATCGGTATTTCGTGATAGTCCGATGACCAAATCGGTTATTAACTCTAAAAAGAAAGTACAATTAACTATTTCTGTAATTATGCCTAAATAGAAGGTAAACAAACATATATTCGGAAATTGTAAAGGGATGCAGTTTTAATTAGAGTAAAGTAGAGGGATGATTGTTTTAAATCCATTATTTTGATTTTTGAACCGAGACAGACCTAGCAGAGCAGCCGCGAGCCACCACCCGACTTGAGAATTCTGAGGCTCTAACAGCGGCGGAGAGACTGAATTGATCGCTCATGGGCAGCGGTAAGGAGAAGAAGAAGCTGCTCTCAGAGACTGGTAAAAAGCAAAAGAAAAAGAAAGAATTGTCTGTGGCGGCCTAAGAAATTGAAGAACAAGGAGAAGGAGAAGACCAACGCCAGCAAAGGCAAAACCGAAAATGGCGAGAGCAACCCCGGAAACGGCGTCGTTTGTGGCCCAACAGCGTCGGAGCAGCTCAACTTCTTCATTCACCAGTATCAATCTGCCAACCGTGTCCAGCTTTCTTCTCTCGAGCTGGAATCCTTCAAAGGTCGCCCCTATATCTCTATAATCTATATGTATTCACTTTACCGGTAGTAATTTCTGCAGTGTTTAACGGATAATTTGTTTGTTTTTTAATGTTAAAACTTTATCCGAACATATACGTTTTCAAGCTGCTTTGCGGCGTTTACTTGGTATTCCCAATAATTTGGAAGAAAATACAGATTTAATCCTTGTTTTGAAATTGAATTTGAAGTAGAAAAAAAAAAACTGGAGAATCTATGTTTGAATTAGTAATTAGTCAGCTCCAGCTTCAGTTCAGTATAGTATATCAGGTAGAATCCACTTGCAAAGATGCAATCAAAATTTTACGTTGGCTGTTAGATAACCTCTACATATAGATTTTTTATGTAACTATCAACAACTAGATTGGGATTAAGGATTAGTGCATCAAGGATTAAAGGTTAGTCATTAATAGAGATGGAGAATGGGAAACATATCTCCGACTCTCCTTTACAGATGAAATAAAAAAAGGTATCCAGTATGTGAATAAAAGTTATAAAAACTTAGCAATAAGTAATTGTCTGTCATGGTTGAGTTGTCAAGTTTTTATTTCATGTACATTGCAAAAGGGAAATGGGGAGTGATGGCATTAATTTCCTTGGAAGACTAAAAAAAGACGTTGGATTTGATTTGGGGAAGTTTTTGGGTTCCCCCGTCCTTCTATTTAACAGCATGGAAATTTTCCCAGTTGCCTCACTGGATGATACTTTGTGAACAAGTCTGAGAAGAAATTGTTTGAATATGAAAGTTTTGTTTTGAGGGGTTTGACTAACCCCCACAACCTATAGTCATAAACATGTGGACTAATTCCTCTCAAGAAAGGACATAAAAAGATTCCAGAAGAGGAACATAGGAAGAGGTCATATTTTGCTATCCAGGCTCCGGCTGTTGTTGCGGATTAACATTTAAACAATGCTAAAGTTGGTGATTCACATTTTTCATGTTTACAGGAACAACTAACGATGAAGTTTAGGGTGACAATTTTTATGCTATTGTTTTGTCATGCAGATACTTGCATGGTTGAGCTCAGCTCGGATCAAACTAAAAATCCTAGAACTCTGGGAGAGCATATGAAGGTTGCTTTTGGATCATCATGGAAGGATCTTCTCTGTAAAAGTCAACTTGAAGCTGGGAAAATTGAACCAGGCCACCCCTCGCTTCTTGTAATTAGCTCATCTGCTTTACGATCATTGGAACTTCTCAGGTTGATGACATATTTATTTGATATAAAACTAGCTGTTTAATTACTAGTTGAAGAATTACTCAAGAATCCATTGTGCTTTTATAGGGAATTGCGACCTTTCACTAGAGATTGCCCTCCTGCAAAGCTTTTTTCTAAGCACATGAAGGTTGAAGAGCAGGTATTTGGTGTATTATATTGCAACTCTCAGCTATACTAGAAATATGCTTACTTCATAAGCAGGCACTATATTTCTAGAAAAACATGCATCTATGTGGAAAATTTATATAAAGAAGATCCACATGCCGAGTAACTTTTGGTGGCCTTAGTTACCCCTTTTTGGTTTTTGTAGATACAGAAAAAAAAAAAGATTTCTTTCCTCCTTGAGTTATGATTTTGTATTTGTGTTGATAATATATACTTAGAGAGTTAGAGATAGCAAAGATAAGCACTTGACTGATTCATTATCTTAATTCTTACCATTTATTATTGCTATATGATTATACATTCTTCTACTTTACCACCTTACAAAGTTTCACATTAAATTCTTCACTCTCTATTAATGTACATTGGCAGGTGTCCTTTCTAAAGAATCGAGTTAATATTGCTAGTGGTACCCCAAGCAGGTATGTGGTGCTATATCTTGCCTAACTTGGACCCTTTGGGAAAAAATGCATAAAAAATTTGTCTGTTACCAAGGGAAATCTGAATATGGATTATGGAATAATAGTTTTAAATCTGAATGACAACACTTTATACCAACTTTATGCCCAAGCATTGGACTTATCAATTTAGAACTTGTTGGATCCAAGAGAGGAAACAATTTTCCACAAAAAACTATTATCTTCCTATCTCCTTGTCCTTTATTGCTTCATTTCTGATCCTTCTCAACTACTTACAGGATTAAGAAATTGATTGATGTGGAGGCATTGGGCCTGTCTCGACTATCTGTCCTTGTGCTTGATATGCAAACAGATGTCAAGGGCTATTCGCTGTTAACACTTCCTCAAGTCAGGTTCGACTAAGTTCACTGTTCATAGAACTTTTATCAATCCCTTTTAGGTTTTAGTGGCTCAATTGCAGAAGGTTTAAGCAATAAGTAGTTTTCATGAGGCACTGTGTGAGGATGGCATAAAAAGTGTGCACAAGTAGAGGGCAGAGACAATGGACCAACCAAGAAAGAGAAGAGAGAGTTGGGTGGGGGTGGGGAATGCTATGTATATCCTCTGCCATTTTTCTCTTCTTGTGTATTGTGGAAATGATATATGGTTCACAACTAGCATCCATATTATTCATTTATTTGACAGAGATGAGTTCTGGGATTTGGGTGGTGGATGGGGCCTCGGGGATGTTATGTAATATCCACTGCATTTTTTTAAAAAAATTCATCTTCATGTGTATTGTGGAAATGATATATGGTTAATAATTGGCATCTATATTATTTGACAGAGATGAGTTCTGGATTTGTACAAGAGCTATTTTCATCAGCGAGTACTGGAGGGTGCACTGCGAATATGCCTCCATGGCCAATTACCACAGATATCTGATGCCAGAAAAGTTTTTGATGACTCACTATAGGCTCTTTACATCAAGAACTCACATTGTAAAATTGTAACCTTTTGGAAATTTTCTCCATTCCTCTTTTGTTTAATTTAATCCAGAGTATATTTTATGGATTTAAATGGTTTTGATACTTTCACCAGATTCATATCAACTGAAGTTTGATATAATTATATCGGCATTTTCGCTGGCCATCTTTCCTATGGCCCTAACCTACTCCATCGCAGGGTGGGTGCGGATTATTAGCAGGTTTCTGCCTATTTTGACACCTCTAATTATACTATGTCTTATAGATTTTTTCACATTGATTAACATTCCGGTTGTTCAATTGTAATTGTAAAACAAATGAAAGATGATATTGAATTTAGTAGCAATCTTTTGATTTATAGAGTAGTTTGCATTCATCACAGTAAACTAACATGAATTCTTTATAGTTAATCAAATTAAATCAAGAAAGTTATAGTTAATCAGTTCAAATCAGAAAGTCACTATGTCATTCTTACACAGAATTGCATTTGAGATATTTTGGTTAATAAATTAACAGTTTGGTCAACTTAACTATTGACATGTCTGTCAATAACATGTATTCTGTATCACTTTGATATGATGACATCTATATAACTTTTTAAAATTATTTTTAAAATTTTTGTCTTTGACTATCAACGGAAATGGAGTCAACATAAAAAAATGTTCATTTTAATCAAAAGAAAAATGACCTATTTTGACAAAAGATTTCTTTTGAACTTTTTACTTGCAAAAATATATTTTTTGAAGGGTTTTGATGGAATTTTTTTGTTATAAAAGAAAATGGTATATTAGTAATGCTACTCCAAAAATGAAATATATTTATAAATTATTGTATAAAAATTAATAACATTTTCGTATAGTAAGATTAAAAATTTTCTCGCTATTTAAAGAAAGAAAAAAAAAGAAGAATATATCATATGTTTTACATTTTAGTAGTAGTAAGTAGAGTAATCGTAATTTGATTTGATTTTTTCACAAACCCTAGCAGAAGGCAAAAGCGCTGCTCCCCCCGGCATCCACTTCTCTTCCACCTCTAACATCTCAAACGCAACCCACTGTGAACGTATGAGCGTATCCCTTTCACCACTCTCCCGAACACGCCGCCACGACAGGTATGCACTATTCTTCACTTCTCATCCTTTAGTTCTTACTTTTCTCGTTTGTTGTTTCTTGAGATTCTGGATTTTATATGTAAAGTTTCGCAGCCTGTGTTCTTTTCCTCGGGCATCCAAAACGAAACCCCTTAGCTCACTAACATTAATGTTATTGTTCTTTCAATTCCGCCGTTGAAACTAGTAACACCGATAATCTTCTTGATTTGCTGCGTTTATGCAGTAGCCGACCGTAGTATCTTCTATATTGGCATCTATTCAACGCCCAAAAAGATGAAGCAGCAGAGAAAGAAAGTTGAGCATTCCAGTATGAATTCAAAGGATGAAGATCGAAAGCTGGAGTTGAAGTCTATCTTGAAAGATGTTGAATTCTTAGGTAAATTCCTATGATTCCCCCTTTTTTTTTTGTTGCATTATATGTGTTTTTAATATTTTGTTTTTGAACATTGTATCAAGCATGTTACTTATAGTCTGTTTTGTTTTCTCTTTCATACTTTGAATCTTTATGATCTTTGCTTTCTTCTTGAGAATTACTTAGTTTTCATATTTTAATTTTCTCTGACTCTGAACATCTTCTCATCTTTTTATTTTTCTATTTTTGTAATAATAATAATCTGTTTTTGGCATTGAGGCAATTTAATACATCTAGTATATAATTTTTAAGGTATAAGTCTTCCCCTGCTAATGGGGAGATAGTGAGGTTGTTGGATTTGAGTTTTTGTGAATTTGAATGGAGCAATAAGTATTGAGGGCACTGATAGATTTAGGTAAAGATAGAGCACTGCAGCAAATGATTTGCATGTTGTATTGTTATAATGTCCTTCTGGCTTATCTTTTCATCTATGGAGAGGGAAGATATTATCAGCTTTTCCCTGTAAAGACTCTGAAATATTGGATTAGATATGATTTAAGCACTTTGTTTGCCTTCATGCCCTAATCCATGAATATGATTTTAGGATATTTGCTTTCCTCTTACTCCTGTAAAGTGTAAATAGCCTTCATACACGTTCTAATTGCTAAATTTAATTATTTCAGGGTCCGCACATATGACTTGGAAGGAGAAGAAGGAATTGGAAAACAAAAAAGTGGTTTCTCTTGGGGGAAAGGTGGTCCCTTTTTTCTTGAGCATTGGTGTTTGGTGTAAAAGTAAATGTTTCTTTTCATTTTGGTATTCATTTGTTGTGTTGGGTTGATGCAGCCGCCAAAGAAGCAGAGACTACCACTCAGTGTGGCTCGAGTGATGATGAAGAAACAGAAAGAGAGGGAGCAAAAAGAGTTAGAAGAGGTTGGTTACTTGTTCCTAGCCCCCCTTTTTTCCTTCTGTTTTCTATTTATTCTTGTTTTGGTTGCTTTGCTTCAGTTCAAGTTTCTAAAGCCTGTGGTGCTAACTATTTGTGTGTACAGAGTTTAATACTAAGGCGATTCGGGGTAAATCATGGCTCTAGCTCTAGAAGAGTTGCTCAAAGGCGCAACCCTGAGGATAGGGTACTGAAATCAAGTGTAGGTAACTTCCGGAAGGGTGTGCTTGATGTGAAACATCTATTAAAACCCTCTACATCAACTGTCCCTGATGAGAAAAAGTTTGCTCCGCACAACAAAGGGGGGAAGAAAAATACCGGCAAAAAGAATAAGGGCAAGAAAAAGGGTGGTGGTAGGAAGCGCCACTAGTATGCCTGCTAGGTACACTTCACATTATGTTGGATAAAGAACCAATATTCTGCAGAATAGTCGTTATCTTTTGAACTCGGGACATTTAAGGGACTAACCCATCCATTAGTGTCTCAATTCTGTTACTCCAGTGGGAGGCTTGCTGTCATCTCATTCAGTGGCTTTGGCAGTGGAGTGAATGGAGGGATTGAAGGTGTAGAGGATATGCTTTCACAGTTCAGAACTAAAGTGGAATTAAAGAAGTTCTAAATGAAAAGAATGGATTTAGGATTTTTTTTCCTCTTATTTCATTTTGGTTGTCCTGTATTCAGTTTGAGAATGTATGTTTACAAAACTCATACATTAGTAAAAAAGAAATACATGCTCTATGCTCTGTTGTTTTTTTATTCCATGCATAATCTTTATAAATTGAGTAGTGTTATAGTGTTATGCTTATATTCTCTTATTGAAATAGTTTTGTAATATACACTCTTGATGGCGAAAACTCAACACCAAACTATAAATTTATGTGTATAAAGAGTTCAATTTAAGCCTCCAATACATGACAAAAACTGTATTGAAAGCAAATTTTAGTTGAAACTTATGAGATATATAGCTTGGCTAACGACAAATTATTCTGTAGGTTCGAGTCCATTTTACAAGGTGGATTCGAATTTAAAAGTTACATAATTTATATGCAGAATGTTCACAATTCAAATTGTGAACATTTAATAGGTAAATTGTAAACATTTTGGACATAAATCTACCTTATAAGGTAGATCCGGCTTCATGGCATAACTATTGCTCAACTAACCAACTGGGCCTGGGGTTAGTTGGTTCAGCAATGAATTTACAGAATGACCCTCCTCTTCGACGTGGTTAGACTTTTACACTTCGTATTAACTTATTAATTTTCTTAGAAGAAACGTTGCACGTTCAATGTAGATGCACAGGTAGAGGGAGCACGCATCAGAAGAGAAGGCCAAAGGGGGAAAAATAAGAGAAGAAAATAACAAAGGGAGGAGATCGATCGATCTGGAGCAATGGATGTTTCTCTGCGCTTTATCTTTTAGGATTCGTTGTCGCTTTCCTCTCTATATCGTCATTGGCAGCTCCGCAAACGACGATGTTACCGCGCCTCCCCCAAATGTCTGCCTCCTGCAACAATCCTTACAAATTGGTACTTCATTTTCCTCCTATTGAGTTTCCACCGCCTTATAATTTCATTTTTCTGCTTTGTATGCCGTGTTCTTACTCTGGGTGTATATAGGTTGATACTTAGTAGATTGATAGAGAGGTTTTTGTGTTTGGAGAAAGATGTTGATTTTGGTGGTAATTTATAATTTATGGAAAAAAGCTATAATTCATTTACCGGTGGCTGCTATTTAACTTTTAAAACTTGTTGGGATTTAATTATTACTTTACAGGAATTATTTCTATTATTTATTACTATGATTTCTTTCTTCCTTGAGTATATGGAGTTACTTGAGACTTGAGAGATTACTATTGAATGATATAATGGCAGGATGAGTAGTGAAATGTGGGATGATGCAGCACTATGTTTAAATGTTTAATAATTTATTGGCTTCTCTCCCAGAGAAAGGGCTTGTCATGTGTTTAATGTGTAGAGTTTATGTGATTTGAATAGCTAGTCTGAGTTTGGTTTAATAAACCATGTTAAGAATCATATAACCTCATATGAAGAAGCCTGAAGCACAGGTTTTCAAAGTTTAGTTGATCATTGCAAGAGTGAAAGATAGCTACACAAATTGATTTTTCAAATAATAATCCATTTATGACAGAAATACATGGGCTATATAATATAGAATTTGGAGTACTTGCAATGCTTAAGAAAAATTTTGAGTCAAGGAATTTAAAGTTGCTCTGAAAAAAATTGTGTTTCTCTCTTTTTATTGCGTGTGCATTCAATTTTTTTTTTCCCTTGGGAATGCCATTGGGTGGAGGAAGGGGCTAATGGACTGAGGAAGTAAAGAAGTTTTCAGTGCTATAGTTTAACTGAGCACATCTTTGTTTTTTGTTTTCTTCTTTCCCCATTTTTCCTGCAGGTCAAGGTCAAGACATGGTTTGGATGGCACTGAAGGGGAGGAAATAGGAGGAATAAGTGCAGCATTCTGGTACTCTTTTGCCTACTAAGGAAAAAGATGGCGTCAAATTACCTGCTATTTACACAAACCCCCTTGAATTGCTGTTTCCAATATCTCTCGAAAGGTATGCTTACCCCATTCTAGAAATGCCACTGCATTCATCTAAATTCTTTGGGGTTTGGTATTGTCACTTTATTGTTGTTATGTACAACTAATTGCTATCAATTGTTTATTACCTATTTACCTAATTACTTGCCAAAAAAACTATCATATAAATACAACTCCTCTCCTCCTGCCATTTATTACTCTATTTGCTGCCTTTTGTTTAAGCCTATTTTATGGAGTCACCTTCTGTGTTCTTCTCTATGTTCCTCCATCTGCCACTGTCTGTTAATCTGTTTAAGCCTATTTTCTGAAAATCATAGCTAATTGTTTGTTTGCATATGTCAAGGGTATATTGGAAATTAAAGAAAATATTGGAAACTGGAAAGTTTAAACGAACCAAATGCTTCAATAACTGTTCAAGGGATTTAATTGTTCTATTTCCAAGGTAATGCCAAACATGTTTATTAATTTTCCAGCAAATTAATTCCTGGCAAACATTTTTGAATTTAATTGATAGGAAAGCACCAAACGACCTCTTAAGGTACTTTAGCCCTAATTAGAGATATTCCAAAGTCCCTCATATTATTTATGAGATAAAAACTATATTCGTAATACTAGCTTTTGATTTGGCATCTTTATTTTAAGATTTATTTTCATACCTTAATTATGTGTCTTCCTGTGTCCCACATAGATTACTTGTACAAGTATTACTAATACAAATAAATATGAAAGGTGCTTGAATTCTTTGAATTCCTTATCATAATTTGTTAGTATTATATTTTCAACAAATTGATATGATTTTTTAAAAACAATGAATTCATTATTTTTTCCTCAAATGAAATGGATAATTGAATTATCATATATTTAATTATTATTATTATTATTATTACTACTACTACTACTACTACTACTACTACTACTTAGTTTTAAAAAGTAAGACACTATTTTTATATGCTTTTGAAAAAAAAAAAGAATATGCCATTACAATTGAAATTCAAATATCTAAATTATTATTAAATGTGTATATACTATGTTGGAAACATACATTGATGGAATTATAAAAAATAGTTCATTGTATTAAAATTAGCAAGTATGCAAAAAGTGAGTATATATAGTATCAATTGTATTTATAAAGTACTAAAAGTAGTTTTGTTCCTATTTTCCACAAAAATATAATGTTAGTTATTTTTTTTTAAAAAAAAAATCTTGCTTATCAGGTTGGTGGTCAACATATCTGACCATTCTATCATGACATCAACTCATTGAAAATTTTGTACTTTTTTGTCATCTACATCATATTCCTGTGCATCCCACAGGGTTCTTCTAGTGACTATAAAAAGGTGCTCTGGAGCCCTCTAAAGAAACCAATTCTACGTGTTTGAATAATTTTTCAAACAATGAGCATTATCCTTCATTCTTGTCTCTAGAATACAGAAACTAGAAAGTAGAAACTAAATTTACATACCTTGTAAAATAGAAGTTTCACGATTAGCTTTAAAGTTTTGTTTTCTTGTAGTTATCAGGCGCTATGGCATTAGCTATACGTGGTGAATGTGATTTTGTAACCAAGGCTAAATTTGCGCAAACAGGAGGTGCTGGAGGCCTTGTGATAATAAATGATGATGAAGGTTTTCTTTTCCTTGATTCACTTAGAATGTTGACTTTGCTATATCTATACTCTTGCTCATTCTCTCATGATACTATTGTTGGAGGCCTTGTGAAGTCTATTTGGGAATAAATCTATCTCCATTTCTTTTATGCAGCTCTTACTGAGATGGGTTGTCCTGGGAATGAGGATGTACACATAAAATTTCCTGTGGTGATGATCTCTAAGTCTGGAGGAGATGCCATTCAGAAATCCATGGATGCTGGGAAAAAAGGTAAACTTTGGGTGTCACATAGTGTGTTTTTTTCGCATGGTTAAAAAATAGTTTTCCAATATATCGTTTTTGGTTGTTTTTTTTTTTGTTTTGTTCTGTGTGTGTGGTTTTTTCCTTCTTGCCATTATCCTTGTTTTCTTTGAGGAGATGATAATCAATTGTTCCATTTGTTGGGGAACAAAGTGGACGATGGAATGTCAAGAAAGAGGAATCCTGTGACACCTTGAGCAAATAAGTTAGAAGAAATGGGGTTGGTTATTTGCTGTTAACTTGTAAACTCTATACATTTTATTTTAGAAGTGTAGGATTTGTGAGGTTGATCCTTGAGAAACTTCATCTTCTCTTTTTAAATGATTCTTGAAGGACTTCACATTCAGTTGTCACGGTCACAATAGGTGACAGTAGACTTGTACACGATGTGATGGATGTTCTTTTATGATATTTTCTTTACTAGTTGATGGTATGGGATTGATATGCAGACATGCATTTGTATCTATAAGCTTGGATATGTACAGTTACTTTATGTGGTGCTGTTACTTAAAAGCTCTAAGCAAGTAACAAATTAGTGTGACCACAATGTGACTGATCTTAATATACAACATTTTCATAACTTTTGGATTATTCCTCTTATGTAGTGGAGCTGCTGTTATATGCACCAGAACGCCCCCTTGTGGACTACTCAGTGATATTCTTGTGGTTGATGTCTGTTGGAACTGTTTTTATTGCATCTATTTGGCCAAAACTTATTGCATCCAAGGCGAGTGACGACTATCAGCTATCTCCAAAGGTTCTACAAATAAGTGACTGCCTATTTTACTTTTTGAAATTTCTCCTCCCAGTGCTTCTCAAAATGGTATCTGCTAATGTACTTGATAGGAAGAAGATTGTATGTCTTAAACCATTCACAAGTTTTATGGGTATTTTTCACCTATAAGTCAGATATGGAAAAAATCAGCTTTGTTTTTAAGTATTGAGCTTGAGAGTTGATCTCTTTGATAGATCCAAAATTAGATAGTATCCTGGTCTGATTTTTTGCGGTGCTTGTTGCCTTTTTGGATATGTTGCTTGGCCTGTTGTAATTTTGGGTGGTCCCCCTCGGAGCCTTTATTTAGAATCTTTCTTTATGAATAAACAAAATTAAAAAAAAAAAAAACAATTAAGACATAAAAGGGTAGAAGTGTGTATAACTATCAAGTAGTGAATATGCTTCATGGTTTTTAATCAGTTTCCAATTCAAGAATTTCTTGAGTAAATGAACATAACTTATCATGTGCACTCTAAAGTTAAGAACACTCTTGTTCTGTCAACTTTGAACATTATATTTTTTTCATCAGAAATTGTGTTAGTAGAAAAATTTTGTATTTGTTGTCCGACTACATATCCATTTGTATTGTACTCTTTCTGATCCTTTCCAGCTCTTGTTAGTTCATTAAATGTTTCAGATATGTTCTTATTAGTACCCATGTTGATAAATAAGTAATATTATTTTTTTTTCTTCTCACCATTGGCAGGAATCTGCTGGAGCAGCAAATGATGAAAATGATGAAATACTCAGAATCAATGTAAAGAGTGCCATAGTTTTTGTCATTTCAGCCTCCACATTTTTGGTGCTACTTTATCTCTTCATGTCATCTTGGTTTGTCTGGGTGCTGATCGTACTTTTCTGCATTGGTGGAGTTGAGGTATTGAGTTTTGTTCTGGCTATTTTTGGATTAGTGCTAAGTATATTGGATTTATGACCAACCTACCAATATGTCACTCTGGTTTTTAAAGCAATGGAATTTGTGTTTGCTTCAGTTGGTATTAATTGATATATAATAAGCCAATCACTAAAGTTTACTTTTGTCACTCTTCTCAATTCTCATATCTTTCATACTAGGGTTAGTTCAGCCTCACTTTTTTCCCAACTTTTAGTCTGATTTATCAAGTAGACACAAGGAGATCTAAAATTCAGATATGGAAGCAGTCACAATGAGATACTATGGTTTTAATTTAATAGTAATAATAATTACTATTATTAACTGCATACTTTTTCACCCAAAAAAAAAAAAAAACCATAAAAAAGGTGCTTACAAAGATTATAAAAACTGTACAACAGGTTAGCCTGTAAATGAGCTTATAAAGGTAATGAAATCTATGTTATTACTCTTGTTATTAAATATTGCTACATTGCTGTGATGCAACTCTATTTTTATCTGATGGGCTGCAATCAGAAATTAGCCATCATTTTTAACATCTTCATGCCTCCAAAGAACTGCATAAAAAGTATTTTCATATGTGGCTGCATGTGTAGACCGTAGTTATCAAACAATAAAAAATAATACTCTATTATTTATAATGTCTTCATGCAATCATGCCTCTAAAGTTAAAAATATAAACAAAATATGTGGTTGTATATGTCTTCCAATGTGGAAAATGCTAGAGAATCCTAACACAATTACCCAAAATGCTATAACATGCTAGTGAAAATAATCGAAAGATTTGATCACACTGGTTTGATCGCACAAATTTTTCCACTAATTTTTTGCTTTCCAGTTAACAGCATAATGGAAGTCTCATGGATTGACAACTATTGACATAATTTTCTGTATTTTCACCTCAGGGGATGCATAATTGTATAGTATCACTTGTATCAAGGTAATTATTGTATTTTTGTATTTTAATCTATTGCTTGAAAACCAGTCATTCTGCGTTATGTATGTAATGGGATTTTCATACAATTCAGATTCTTGTTTGTTCATATCTTATGGGCAGTAAATGTAAAGCTTGTACAAGGAAGACATTGAAATTGCCAGTTTTTGGGGAAACAACCATTTTTTCTTTTGTGGTGTGTTTACTTTGTTTGGCATTTGCCATATTCTGGGCTGCAAATCGGAAAGCATCATACTCATGGATTGGACAGGATATTCTTGTAAGTTTAATCTGAATTTTTTTATCTGCTGTCTTAATTCATTTTGTTGTTTTTTTATGATAACCTGAGCCAGTGTTTCATTCTTATTTCAATTTTCTAATTTCCTATGATATCGAGGTAATATACCTTTTTTAAGTCCATCATGATTATGTTTATGTTAAGTTATTGTAATTTGTACCCCCACTGCATAGCTCAAGGTTCCATTTGAAGGCTTTTCATATTAAAATTGAGGTAGAAGTTGTTTATTGTTACCAGGGCATAGGTCTGATGATAACTGTCCTGCAGATGGCTCAGCTGCCCAATATTAAGGTATTTCATAATGTCTCTACGAATATAAATGCTTTACCATTTAATTGATTGACTATGGCTTTGGTTTTAGGTTGCTACAGTACTACTTTGTTGTGCATTCATGTACGACATCTTTTGGGTTTTCCTATCACCTTTTATATTCCACGACAGTGTTATGATTGCGGTAAGTTTTGGTTCTTAAGCCACATTTACTTTTATGTATTAGTTACATAGGCTTTGATGGTGATCATGATTTACTAATTGCCTCTACTTTGGTCTAGGATTTTGTTTTGTTTTTTTAATTGCTTTTTTAATGTATTAGAGGAATCAGGCAACAATTGTATGATTCACCATACCTAGAAATTTATTGGCCTTGTACTCTTGAAATGTCATTTTCAACACTAGAGATACTATTCATTCTGCCTGACTTTTTTAGTATTCACCACAATATAGAGAGTAAATGATAAACATAGATGGTTGAAAAATTATTGAGCATAAAGCTCATATCATTATGGTCTATGGGGAGTTTTTTCCAGTTTACTCCATAATGGATATGTGAACTAAAACCCATCCATGTCCAAATTTCTAGCTCTCATCATTAGAAACAAAATGGATTCCCATAATGGATATGGGCAACCTAGGCTGGTTTACCTCCTTGTGGTCCTTTGCTGGCTAGGGCCACAAGGCGGGGTTTACCTAGTGCATACCCTCAGGTAGTGGTTGTGGGTTTCTCTCGTCATCCAAAAAAACAGATTCCCATAACTTGCTTGAACTTTTTTCAGTACCTCTCAGTTGAGAGGTATTGAAGGGTTAACATTTAGTGAAGTGTATGGAGGGTACATCTCTTAGAGAAGATACTTAACTTGATATTTGCTATGTCCCCCGGGCCCTCTGAACCTGTGCTGGCCAACTCAACAACTGAGATAATATTTTACCGCTTTTGTAGGTTGCTAAAGGCAACAAAAGTGGTGGAGAATCCATCCCGATGCTTCTGAGGGTGCCTCGAATAACAGATCCTTGGGATGGTTACGACATGATTGGTTTTGGGGACATTCTCTTTCCTGGGTTGTTAGTTTCTTTTTCTTTTAGGTATGCTCTCTGCCACCATCTTGTATTTGACATTGCATAACAATTTCTTCAGAACTAGGGAATATTTGATGCCTTTGAAGAGACCTCACGGATTCCAGAATGCTTGGGCAAATAAGAAAAAATGTATACAATGGACATTAACATTACTCTGAAATTACATTTTCATAGTTTATTACCGAGTATTTTTTTATGGCAAGATTATGGATACATAAGATTATTGACATTCATAACTTTCTAGTACTTCCATATTAAGCGCACACACAAACACAAACATACGTGTATTCAAATTGTTTGTCCCTGAAGGCCATTTTGTCACTGCCTTTTCTTCACTAAATATTTTGCAGATTTGACCAAGCTAACCAAAAGGGCGTACTGAATGGATACTTTCCTTTGGTTAGTAATTGCTATGGAGTTGGTGGGTTTTCTTTTCCTTCAGTATTCAACTGTCTCATATGTTTGAACCTTCTTTACTGAAACCTTATTCAGTTCTTTAATCAAACCAATATTGGATTTTTGCAGGCCTCTGCTTTACGTATTTGGGTTGTATCTAATGAATGGACACGGTCAACCTGCTCTCCTCTACCTTGTACCTTGCACATTAGGTATGATACTTCCGTACACCCCTGAACTTATCCAGAGTATTTGATTCTAAATTCACACCAATTTGAGAGTGCTCTTTAACATTTTGTCACTCCGTTTGATTCTAGGAACTTGTATCGCGCTGGGTTTGATTAGAGGCGAACTAAAAAAGCTCTGGAATTATGGCTCTCAACCAGCAGAGACTTCTGGAAATGCTTGATATGCATCATGATACTGTGTAGAACAAACGAAACGACTGTGAGTAGCATGTAAAAGATGTGCGGTAATTTTTCAAAGGGCACATAATCATGTATTTCCAACTATCCATGTTATCTTCTCAATTATTCTCCCGTGTAAAGTGTAAACAACAGACTGCATCTTAGTGGTGTGTAACATAATGTGGAATATTAACATTAATATACTTGATGGGAAGTGTTATATAACGACGTTTTACATTTTGGATAGTTGTGCAATGAACCACTTCAGTTTTCCAGAATAAATTGGATTTCTAAGTTTATTTCAGTTCTTTTGATACATATCTTACATGAAATTTCAGCCATATCTACAGGTCAGGCTTCAATTCTTTTGGAGAGCAGCGTAGATATGAAATGATCCATTGCCAGTAGAGAAGACCCTTTGCTGGTTTCGTCTTCTCTTGCAGCGGCTCTAATCAACTCCCCAATCCGAACTGCATTTTTCTTCATTTCTATTCCTTTACTGCTATCCAATACAGAAGCTATAACCCCATTCACATCACCCTCAGAATAGTGGTGTGAACCCCCTTTGTTAGCTCTATGCACACTCCATTTCCTCCATCATCATCTTTGAATTAAAAGCCTGCTCGGCAGCCATTGGCCACCCAATGATGGGCACTCCCTGGCTCAAACTTTCAAGGCTGGAATTCCATCCACAGTGGCTCAAGAATGCTCGGTTGATTTGTGGCAAAGAATCTCCAGCTGAGGAGCCCAAGAATGGATTAAAAGTCCTTGCTTTCTCTCTGTAAACCCTTCTGGCAACCATTCTGATTTGAATTCTCCTTTTATGTCGAATCCGATAGGTGGCCTGATCACCCAAATGAATGGCTTCCCACTGTCTTCCAAACCCAAAGCCAGTGCCATCATCTGTGAAGCACTGATAGTGTTCTGGGAACCAAACGAAATGTAGAGAACAGAGCCTTCAGAATGCATGTCTAGCCATTCTACGCACTTCTCCGGGGACAATCCGTGATCTTTCCCCGAACGTCTCCCGATGATACTACGCGAACCCTTGTTAATCATGGCCGGAGGGAGTAAAGGGCCGACACACCAAACTGGAAGTTTAGTAAACTTCCCCAGTGCATTTGAGCCTACAGGTTCAATTTCCTTCACTGTGTTACACAACCATCCAATACTCTCTAAGCTACCTGCTACAATACACCCAAACACCTTCGACCATAAATCTCGCCATTTGCAGCTCTCATGAAAGCGGGAGGCAAGAGACGTTAAATCGACAGGAATCGGGAAACGCCGGCATGGTAAACTCACCGTCGTCGTTGCCGGCAGCCAGATGCGGGAGGTCTCGCCAGATGGACATAAAGCACGTGGTGCCATAGGCCCCGGCAGTTGAGAACCCCACGTTCACCGTCCCACAGGACCTGGCCACTTCACTCACCCATCCAATGAACACGTCGGAGATTATGCAGAGAGGAGGCTTTCCATCTTTGGCAGTAATATCGGAGATGAAACTGCGAAAGGGGTCCTTGAGGCTAACCGGTGGACCGCACGATATTGATCATTTGGTGCAAGGACAAGCCCTCTGTGTTCTCTACGCCGGGTGGTAAGCCATAGTCGGCGCCGTTGAACGGCAGTGCCACCAGTCGGATTTCTGGATCATCAATGCAGGAGGTGAGATATTGAACGTTGAGAGGAGTGGTAACGAGGGTGAGTTTGAAAGCAGTTGTTTGCTTAATTTGCCTAGCTAAACCCAAGAATGGAATCATATGGCCATGTGCCATTAACGGCAGCATCACTATGTGCTCTGCACACTCTGACCCACCCATTTCTTCTGTGTATGGCTAATGGCTTCAACTATGTAAGCCTTGGAGGACATGTTGGAAATTAATATATAGCACATTTGTACTCCGTAGTTATTATCAAGTAGGTAAACTAGGCTTTCCGTATTTAAACCAATAAAGTTAATAAACAACTCAAAAAATCACTTAAAATTTTATATTATTAATTTCAATCAACTTAACTGGGTAAACTAATCATGTTCCAAGCAGGTCTTGATATGCTGTTTTTTTTTTTTTTTTTCAATTTACTCATGATTTTTACAATGTAGTATTTGTTATATACTTCTTTTTCAGTTTAAAGAATCAATGTCCCTTTACACCGAAAAAGAATTAATGTCCCACTTGAAGATTAATTCTGTGACCACCCATTTGAAATGATAACAAAGATATTATCACACTATATATAGTTGATTGGTTTTCATATGTTTACTTCTTCATACACTTATTAATAATTTAGCAGAAATGTCACCATTTTTTTTTGGCTAACTCATGTGGTGGGAATTGATGGATGTTGTACCAGCATTTATGTGGAAGGACCACAGCACCATGCAGTGCATGGTCGGTCCTCGGATCCCTTTTATCGTCTTATATCAATTACGTGAGTATTATTCTTTTGAAGGAAAAAAATTATATGTATTATTATTGTCCACATAAATGGTAAGAGTTTTGTCGGCGATTTGTTCCTTTTTTTTGTACTCCGTATTTTTTAATTATTATATTTAAGTTTTTATATTTTGATAATTTAATATTGAAATTTTACATTCGGACAATTATTTACCTTTTTAAATTTAATTAGGAATTGAAGACTAAGTGTCTTTGATGATATTAGTTATCATTTCAAATTGAAAACAGGATCCAAAAGAGAAGAATGTTCTAAAACCAAATTTCCGAATTCGGCATGTTGCAGAGAAGGAAAATGCATGATACAAAATTTATTCATATCTTAAATGAAATTTCAGCCATATCTACAGGTCAGGCTTTTCAATTCTTTTGGAGATCAGAGCGCGCAGCGTAGATATGAAATGATCCATTGCTTGTAGGGAAGAACCTTTGCTGGTTTCATCTTCTCTCACGGCTGCTCTAATCAGCTCCCCAATCCGAACTGCATTTTCCTTCATTTCTCTTCCTTTTTCGCTATCCAATACAACACCTATCACCCTCTTCACATCACTTCTCAGGATGGTGCTTTGAACCCCATTTGTTAGCTCTATGCACACCCCCATTTCCTCCATCATCATCTTTGAATTAAAGGCCTGCTCGCCTGCCATTGGCCACCCAATCATGGGCACTCCCTGGCTCAAACTTTCAATGCTGGAATTCCATCCACAGTGGCTCAAGAATGCCCCTGTTGATTTGTGGCAAAGAATCTCCAGTTGAGGAGCCCAAGAATGGATTAAAAGTCCCTGTTTTCTCTCTGTAAACCTTTCTGGCAACCATTCTGATTTGAACTCCCCTTTTATGTCGAATCCGATAGGTGGCCTGATCACCCAAATGAATGGCTTTCCACTGTCTTCCAATCCCAAAGCCAGTGCCATCATCTGTGAAGCACTGATAGTGTTCTGGGAACCAAATGAAATGTAAAGAACAGAGCCTTCAGGATGCATGTCTAGCCATTCTATGCATTTCTCCGGGGACAATCCGTGATCTTTGCCAGTCCGTTTCCCAGTGATAGACGAAGAACCCTTGTTTAGCATTGCGGGAGGGAGGAAAGGTCCGATGCACCAAACGGGAAGGTTTATACACTTCCCAAGTGCATCTGAGCCTAGAGGCTCAATTTCCTTCACTGTGTTACATAACCATCCAATAGACTCGAAGCAACCTGCTATAGTAGACCGAAAGACCTTCGACCAGGAATCTTCACCGTTTGCAGCTCTCATGAACGGGTGAAGCTGAGAGACGTTAAACCGACAGGAATTAGGAAACGCCGGCACGGTAAACTCGCCGTCATCGCCGGCGGCGAGATGAGGGAGGTCTCGCCAGATGGACATATAGCACGCGACGCCGTAGGCCCCGGAAGTTGAGAACCCCACGTTCACCGTCCCACAAGACCTGGCCACTTCGCTCGCCCATCCCATGAATACGTCGGAGATTATGCAGAGAGGAGGCTTTCCGTCTTTGGCGGTCATATCGGAGATGAAATCGCGCAAAGGGTCCTTGAGGGCAACGGTGGACTGCACCATTGTGAACATGTAGCGCAAAGGCAATGCCTCTGTGTTCTCTACGCCGGGTGGCAAGCCATGGTCGGCGCCGGTGAACGGCAGCGCCACCAATCGGATTTCTGGATCATCAATGCAGGAGGTGAGATATTGAACGTTGAGAGGAGTGGTAACGATGGTGAGTTTGAAAGCAGTTGTTTGCTTGATTTGCTTAGCTAAACCCAAGAATGGAATCATATGGCCATGTGCCATGAATGGCAGCATCACTATGTTTTCTGCACATTCTGAACCGCTCATTTTCCTGTGTATCAGTGGATATGGTTGAAATACATAAGACATTTGTAGTTATAAGCTGCATACTTGTCAAATTTGGTTGGTGGCTATGGAAACTCAGCCAGATGTGCACTTTGTAAATCCTGTTTATAATCCCAGTGAGTAAAGAAGGTAAACAAGCAGAGTAAAAATTTGTGTGAGACCGTATCACGAGTACAAATGTATTATATAAAAATTTGACCTATTAACCAAATATATGACTCACGGATTAAAACATTTGAAACGATCTCACACAAGTGTTAAAGTTTATAACTTTAACAACTTTGTTCGGGTTGACCAGGAATAATATTATACTTATGCTTATTTGTAAAACATTTTCTATTCTCTGCTAATTCACTATTATTAATCTTTTTTTAAAACTAAATAAATTCCAAATTTTATTTTTCGACTTCAAGTGGGTCATAATGTTTTATAATTGAAGAGTAAAGTTGATAAATGCTTTAATTATGTGGTAGGACACTAGGACCACGGGAAGGTGGACTATTAAGTTTGAATAGACGTTTACATTATTGAGAACTGACAGTGAACCAACGCTTCTGCCACTGTGCATGGTCGGGTCTCTTTTGCAAAAATAAATAATAATAATAATAATAATAAGTAGAAAAAATGGTTAAATAGGCTCCTAAATTTTACCCTAAAGGTCAATTAGAGGTTCTTAAACTTTAAAAAAGTTTAATTAAACATTCAAACATGTCAAATTGAGTCAATGAAGCCCAAAAACCGATAAATAACTTGTTATTACATGTCATTTTAATTCCAACTACAAATTCCGGTCACCGGCGACTTTTTCCAGTTTGTGCGTTTCATGGGATCATAAGCACAATGGGCTGTCAGAGTTTGCGCGTAATGCGTTGGCCCAAATATTAGGGCCTTTAAGATCAACGTATTGGACTTAATTGAATTGTTATGAAAAACAAGCCCGCGATGCGGTCCGACCCGTATCAGTTGAATGGCCAAATTCCCCCAATTTGAATTTAGCGGAGAAACGTAGAAGAAGTCAATTCGTTCCCTCTCAAAAAGTCAGAATCGTCTTCTCCACTCTTCTGCTCAGAAACACAACAGTCAACAGGGCAAGAGAAGAAAGAAGTTCCCATTTTCGTTTCTTCGTAGCTAAGGATTAAGCAATCGATGGAACTGGACCCCGATGATGTGTTTCGCGACGAAGAAGACGATCCCGACAGTGAATTCTATCAGGTTCTTCCCACTTCTCACTATCTGCGCTATTTTCCTGTTAACTATACCAATGCGGAATTTTGCGCCGTGCTCTTTTGCATACACAGGAGAGAGATGCTACGAAGGAACTGTTGGTATACCTCGTCGATGCTTCCCCTAAAATGTTCTCAACTACTTCTCCCGCGGTTAGTTTCTCTCCATGTACGCACACATATTTAGTACGCACTCATGTTAGTAGTAATGTTCTTTGTGGTAAAATATTTGTATTAGTTTAAAACTTGTCATATATAAATGCTAGAGCGGTTCTGTAGAATGAGGGACTAGATAAAATGACCATGTACAATACCTCCTGGTACAAGTGTTCTGTCAAGAGTGGTTGAACTCTTCGCCAGTTACATTTATTCAAATGGAGGTAATATATTTCTAAGCTGCTGGCACGGGCATGTGTGTATGTGTTCTTCCTTTTCTTTTTCTGGCACTATGCACTGTTGTGCATGTACCCCCAAAAATTGATTTCCCCAACTAGACCTTGAGCCTTCAGAAATTTGTACAGTTTAGCATATAAAGAAAGTTCACTATTATAGTATGACCATGCATATTAAACTTGTACAGTTGACTATTCTCCCACATTGTGTGACATTGCACTTCAGAAGCTTGTGTTAGAAAATGACATTTTTAGCAGTGAGCAGTCCTGCATGTTGCTCCTTTGGGCTGAAAGGACAATGAAGGAGCTCTTGAGTATCCTTGAGTGAGTTTGTTTAGCAAATGATATATATATATATATATATATATATATTCACTTTCTAGTGTATTAGTTCAAAAGCTAAGAGAATATATCTCGTGACATATTTTCCATTCTAAGCATGTTTTTTGTTATATAACTTTGAATGGTAACAAGATATGTTTTGCCTATTAGTGTTGGCAGTAGGAATGATTTCATAAATATAATTTCCTTGGTTGTTTATTGTAACAGCTACTGTAACAGTGGATTGATTTAATAATGTTCAATTTTGTACAGATGTCATTGGTTATTATTAATCACATTTCATTTCTTAAATCAACATGTTTACTAAAAGACATTAAATTGTAGTATTGTACCTCATAGCACCTTAACTTGTGCGAACACTTTGTGCTTAAGGTTTTCTATCTCATGCTTGCTTGCAGGAAGATGAAAAAGAAGCAAGCCATTTTGAAGTTGCTGTTAATTGTATTGCGCAGTCCCTCAGAACTCAAATAATCAATAGGTCGTATGACGAAGTTGCAATATGCTTCTATAACACTGTAAGCTATTGATATCCTCATAAAACTACAACACTTGTGTTTCTTAAGTGATGCCAGTAAAAAAGTTTCCAGGCTAACTCTCTCTGTAATCCCCCTTCCAATTGGGATGTGTTTATTGTTTACTTTCGTTATTATACCAACCAGTGGCTAATTCAAGATTTTGAACGAATGGGGGCACACTTGTTAATATAAATACTTCAAAAGTTGAGTGAAGAAATATTATTAAAAATTATGTGGGTATATAATAGTTTGAAAATAATTTATGCATAAATATATTATCATTTTCCGAAGTTGAATGGGGGTTATCATTAAGTGTAAAAATTAATGAAATCTTGAAAATAAACTGAAAGTTCAGTTGGAACACGGCCGCTTGATCTCACCATAGCTTCCCCATTGGAGATGGATATTTATTTCATTTGAGTATGTAAGTGGGTATGAGTATGTTGAAATGCCTGTCCATGCAAATTCTAACAGAAAAAAATATGCATGTAGCAGTGCTTATAAAATCGCTGTTATCTAGAAATTGTTATTTTACAAACCATTCTTCAGTCAAAGTCTTTTTGTCTTTCCTAACATAGTTTCTCTCTGCCACTCTGTTTCAGAGGGAAAAGAAGAACTTGCAGGACTTGAATTGTGTCTATGTATACAATGTCCCGGAACGAGATGATTTGGACAGACCAACGGCAAGACTTATACAAGAATTTGATCACATAGAAGGTGGTTCACAACTACCTTTGTGTAGATTTTTATATTTCAAGTTATAGTGTTTTGTGGTTAGTTGAAGAAGGCAATGGTAAATGGTATAGATCTTGCAACAATCAGATCATCAAAGTCAAACACCAGCACCCAAGAAATTGAAAAATACCCTCTATCTTTGACTGCTTAAACATTGGCCTGTGCAATTTTTCTCGCTCAAACCCATTCCCTATGGTAACTTTGTATCCATATTATTGAATTTTGGCTTTGTAAGCTTATTCAGCTCTGAGCTGTTATATGCTTGCAGATAGATTTAGTAAAGAAATTGGGAGTAAATATGGCATTGAACCTGGATCTCGTGACAATTCACTATTACAGCGCTCTTTGGGTTGCCCAGGCTCTTCTCCGCAAAGGGCAAGTGTTTCTCTTCTTGCTTTACTTGCTTCCTTATCTTTAATGGTGTGTGCTTTTCAATTCTAAATTGTTTTTTTCAGTGATAATAGTTCTTTAAACCATTTCAGATCTGCAAAAACTGCTGACAAAAGAATTCTCTTATTTACAAATGAAGATGACCCTTTTGGCTGTATCAAAGGAGTGATAAAAGCTGATATGATGAGAACAACCTTTCAACGAGCCAAAGTATGGTACATTTACTACAACAGATTATTGTTCACTCTGTCTTTGGTTAATCAAATTATCATAATGAACTATATTTCTAGAAATAACTGAAAAGATGTGATGGGTCTTTTCTATAACTAGAAAATTCTCCATGGATAATAGAAAATAGAAAATTGTGTTTTCTTTTTCAAAATGAACTCTTCTCTAATTTGACGAGCAGAAAATGGAAAACACTGCATTCCAACTTAACAGAGGAATTTGGAGAACATTTCAGTAAATGTAATTATTTTTTGTTATATTAATTCTCCAAATTCCTAAACACATGTGAATCTTCATTCTTGACCACCATCACCTACCTACCCACCAAGGGCCACTGACACTACCACAAGCCTATCCCACCCTACCACAACTATCTACCCACCTCCACTTATTATCACTGTCACTACTCACTACTAGTAGTTAATTCTTTGCTCTCTGACCAGTCACCACTATCACTACCTGTTGCTCATCCTGAATCTACTTGTGATTGTCGACACCAATAACTATGGCCTACCATGTACTATCCATTATCCACTACAAGTGATTGGTTGCACACTGTTCGTACAATAAAAATCAAGATTTCATCCACCCATAAGTTCAAACTTATATTTCATTTTGGTATTTAGATAGCTTTTTAATCTACCTGAACATTTTTATATCTAAAATAATTTTGGACCTATAATTTGACATGATGTCTATTTTTGCCCAATACCATTTCTCCCTACCACTCATGCTCCTATTTTTACAGGAAGAAAGCAATTGGACTTCCAAATAAATTCATTTTTAAAAAATTGATAACAATTTGGTTTGAACACACTTTCTAGCTTTTAATGGGGAAAAAAACTTGAAAAATTTTAGAAAATTGGAAGTGGGGAAAAAAATTAGCATTTATGTAAATAAATATCCCTGACATTATTTATCCCCTCTTTGCTACTGGATATATCATAGTATTAGCAAACTCAGAGCTCTATATGTCTCTTTTTCAGGATGCTCAAGATCTTGGCATATCAATTGAACTTCTTCCCTTAAGTAGGCCAGATGAAGAGTTCAATGTTTCCACTTTCTATGCTGTATGTTCCAGTTTTTAAATTTCAAGATGTAATTTAATTTATCCACATCTAATTCAATGTCTTTTGCACTTAGGAGATGCTTGGTTTGGAGGATGATGAACTTGATCAGTTTAAGGCATTGATAGGAGAAAGGTATGCATGTCATAAATATTCCAAACTTCATTACACCCGACCCCTGCCTAGTCATGGAGTATCGAGGGGAAGACACAGTAGTGAGAATACATCATCATTCGTGTGTAATACTTAATGATGGGGCATATGGGCCACAGAATGGATAATTCAGGCTTCTTTATTTGTTTTATTGCTGGTGTTCTGATTTGAAGCACTTTGATTTACCCATACTTCAGTTGATAACATTCTTGACCAGAATGTATCTACACATATTTTCTTATTTATTATGAGAAATGATGGACCATAGAGTGGCTAATTCAGGATTGCCTTTTATTTGGTTTGTTGCTGGCTTGCTGATTTCAAGCGTTTCTTTTTAGATGGTTCCGTACTTCTGTTGAATACATACTTGACAAGAATGTATCTACACATACTGTTCTATTATGAGAATGCAAACATGTCATCATATTATTAAGATGTGTGGACAATAACAATCTTGAAATGTTTTCCCTCAACCTTTAGAGCAGCTTGGTGGTGATACTCTTATTATATACTCACAGGCTTCCAGAAATTTCCCTTGGGTACTTGTCTGTACTTCTATTGTAACTTGTAAATAACTATTTTCTAAATATCAGATTGAAGATCTGAAGGACCAATTAAGAAAGCGTTTATTCAAGAAGCGCAAAGTTCGAAGAATTCAGTTTATAATTACAAATGGTTTATCTATAGAACTGAATACATATGCTTTAATCCGTCCAACCAATCCAGGTCTGATTTTTATTTCTTCATATTTCGTGGACCAAATATCTTCAAGATAATTGATAACTAATTTATTTTCTTCTTTCTCAGGGACTACTACTTGGCTTGATTCTGTCTCTAACCTTCCTATAAAGGTAGTCAATCTTAATGCCTTCTATTTTCACAAACAAGAATACAGATAAAACTTTAGCTTGAGATGATGGTTTTAAAGAATCAAAATGACCATCAGTCTCTGGATGGGGTAAACAAAGTGGAATTTAATAAGCTGTGGTTAATTGGCTTCCTCTAGTCTGTCTTTGTTTATTTATGGGCAGCTGGGCAAGATAGAACAAATCAAGGATGTAATTGTCAAATTTACTTAAGTGACTACTGATCATTCACTTGTTCTCATATTCTACGTGTGATGTCATGAGCATTACTAGTTGCTAACAAATATAATACTCAATTTTTAATTACTTGGTGACTTTGTTTAACAATGATCTATAGGTCTGTTGATCTCATGGTCTTAACACCTTGTGATTCTTACCATTTTGCTTCTGCTGCATCTCTTGCTATTGGTTGTTTGGCTGTAGTATTGCACAAATTATTTGACTGTTTTTAATTTAAACTTCAAATGACATTGAACTGATGTAGCATATATATCTGTTTCTAATCCAGTTCTGATTGTAGTTTACAAATAACCTGTTGCAGATTGAAAAAGCCTTACTCTGCGTGGATACTGGTACAGTGATACAAGAGCCACCTAAGCGCTTTCAACCGTACAAAAAGTCAGTTTCTTGCATGTCTATTACTTGTTTTCTTGTTCCATTTAAAATGAAAGAAGATTATATTGCATATTGTTTCTATTACTTGCTTCTTAGTTTCAGTTTCACCTTCTTTTAGCTGTTCTTTTCAGTAAGACATTTTTCTTTTCCCTTTTCTTTTGATTCAGTGAAAATATCGTGTTCTCAGTTGATGAACTTTCAGAAATAAAGAGAGTTTCTACTGGACATCTTCGTCTCCTTGGATTCAAATCATTGAGTTGTCTAAAGGATTATCACAACTTGAGGCCATCAACATTTCTCTTCCCTAGTGAATGAGGTCAAAAGTTAATTCTTTTATACTGCTTAAGTTTGCACAAGCTTAACTGCCTTATGGCATTTAGTTGTTCTATTAGTTCTTTCCATATACATACACCCCATCCTTTTTAAAATACCAGAGTTAGCCAGTGCATTTGCGTGTAGTTGAGTTAGATGATATAATAGAATTGCACATTTCAGTCCCTAGTGATTTATCCAAGCATGTATAGAACTCCAGTAAAATCATTTGTTATTGAAGCATGGATAACCATGTTACCCTTCAAATGCTACTTTAGCCACAAGTACATCATATTTCATTCAATTATATTGTTTCTGGTTTCATATTCTGTCAAATTATTGTGGAAAGTATGAAATTGTTGGTCTTGGAAATCTTAGATGTGGCACACTCCTGATGAACTGTACTCATTGAATAAGCAGTAAATGATGCAAACTTGATCAATTGAATTTATGGTGAATTTCAACATGTAATCTGACATTTGTTTACAAGTCCTAATTCAATCATGAGCAAAGAGGGATGTGTATAATGTTCCCTACTGAGTTGTTAATTTGTCTCGGGTACTTTTTACATAATAAATTAGTATAAAGTAATTACCCCCAGTAACCAGTTTCTTTCAAGGAACCTTAATTTTGAAAGGCCTTGCTCTTGTAAATATTTGGGTGTTTGGATATTGGATAGCAGTCAGCTTTTTGACACCCCCTAAACTATTTTATGGATATTTTGTTTCCTGTAACTTATCCTTTTGCTATTAACAATAGTTTTGATGCAGGAGATGATTGGAAGTGCTCGCATTTTCATTGCTTTGCATAGATCAATGACAAGGCTCAAGCGGTTAGTCAACCTTGAACTTCTCTATAGTGATTTTAAAAGAGTCGTAATCTTATTGACTAATTTATTTTGCATACGTATTGACATATAAATGAGTAATCAGTATTACGTTTCTCCTCAATAGGATCTTAAATTTGTTGCATATGATGGAGGCTTTTTCCACTTATTGACCTGAGATCTGTATTCAGTCAGTGACCTCCAGATCTCAAATCTTACCATCTTAATTAACTTTGTTATAGTGTTTATAAATCAAAAGTCAAAGATGTGATATCTTGATCTGAGAGGAAATTGCCTGGAACATTAGCTACATGTCTAACAATTCTGTATATATTCACACAGAGAAGTCTACTATCCACAATGGAAATTCAAAATTCTTTCTTTTTGAATTAAGTTTTCTGAATACTGGATTTCTTTGTTTCATTATGTTTATTTGGAAATTGGAATACATTCACCTGTTTTTCTGCTGCTGTCATGTCTTTGCACTTCATGTGAATAGCTTGTAAATTTTGCAACTTATGTATCTAGGAGTATTACTAATTTTCAATATTGGTCTAATGATTTTTTTGGAACTAAACATTTACTGGCTGAACTATTGACTCAATTTTCTATGCAATTTATTGCTTATTGTTATCTATTTCTTTTTAAATGATTCTCTTATCACAGTTTTGCAGTTGCTTTTTATGGGAATTCGACTCAGTCTCGATTGGTTGCCCTTGTTGCCCAAGTAAGACATAATTTCCCTATCTTTGATAGACATGTAGAATGAGTATTAAAAGTTCTTTTTTGGTATTGGAGCGAGGGGACATGACTGCTTGACTTTGATATTGAAATACCAGACATGGACCATGTTTCCTCTGTTAGAAATTAACATAAAGCCTTTTGTATTTAGAAGTTACTAATACTCATAGAAAGGTACTCCTTTCTGTTATTATGTGAACCTTTCCTCCGTGAGCCTATCTTCTAGACATGTCACTGTGTGTTTCAAGTTAATGTAGAGAATATCTACATATGTAGCAATTGCAACATTAATCTGTTGTGTCTTTGAAGTGCACAAGCACAATTTGATAAAACCAGTGATATCCAGGGAAGACGTTTATAATTAGTGGTACTTAAACAATCGATATCTTAAATGGAATATGATTGAATTGCTCATCATATAAAGGATATGTTGGCTACAACTCTGCACAGTTGTTCTATCTTTCATTTGTATATGTGCAAGTGTGCAACATTTACACATTTGTATAATCAAGCTCAGAAGTTTTGCCTCCATTAATTTCTTTCTGGTCATGATATTTTACTCTTTGGTAAACTGCAGGATGAGATAACAACTTCCCGTGGTCAGGTTGAGCCACCAGGCATGCATCTGATATATCTTCCTTATTCTGATGATATCAGACATATTGAAGAGGCAAGTAGAGTAATTAAACCATATTAAGTTCCCTGATAACTTTATCATTAATGGATATGTTTGTTTTGTTGCAGTTCCATGCAGATTCAAATGACTTGCCTCATGCAACTGATGACCAAATTAAAGCAGCCTCTGCTGTAGTGAGGCGTATTGACTTAAAAGATTTTTCTGTTTGCCAATTTTCAAATCCTGGTAAGATTGCACATTGGGAGATGTCAAATATGAATGTTTTAGGTTTGAATGGTTATTTAATCATAACTTATACCAATCACAATAAAGGAATTTCTAAATGATGCATAGTATTATTTTGAAAACACACTCAAAGTTTGACCCAAGGAATGGTAAATGTCAACTAATTCAGGGTGGAGGCATTGTTCTTGTCTTTGCCTTATGTCTCTAATGGGGACATGGAGTGAAAGTTCTCCATCCAAGGAGGGATTAGTAGTTAATTTCTACTCTAAAGTGCAGACTCAAGATGTTTTACTCTAGAACTCCTTTAGATAGGATTTTATTTCTATTTACTCTCCACCAATGGAAAGATGAGAATATTCTATGACTGCCTTCCAACTTAAGAGAATATAAGAAGTGCTTCACTAAATTGAGAGTACATTTGAATTTCTTTAGTGGAAATATATATTGAAAAGCCTTTTAGAGTAACTTCTGTGGTATCCTAACTACAACACTAATCACAGCATTGCAGAGACACTATGCAGTGTTGCAGGCCCTAGCACTGGATGAAGATGAGATGCCTGAAATGAAAGATGAAACTGTTCCAGATGAAGAAGGCATGTCTAGGTAAGTTCTAAAACCTAGGTTTTTTTTTTTTTGTTTTTGTTTTTCATTTTTATTGAAGTTATTTCTGTTTTTATTGTAGGCCTGGTATTGTTAAAGCACTAGAGGAGTTTAAGCTTTCTGTATATGGAGAAAACTACAATGAGGAGAGCGACCTGGCTTCCAAAGGAAAGGCTAATTGAGGCCTCTAAAAAACGTAAAGCAATTGCTGAAAATGCTGCAAAGGCGTACACAACTATAACTGGTCCGACCTTGCAGACAATGGACAGGTGACTTTTCCTGTATTAATATATGGATATGGTTACCGGCCTTATGATTTGAGAATTATTAACTTATCTCAGTATTGAGGCTTGAAAAATGGAAAATTGATAATCTCCAATAGATGTCAATGAAGGAATTCAAACATGCATTACATATTGATGCCCATTTTATTTTCCATTTTTTATACCATTTCATTCAAGTTTTGGTATAGGCCAACATGAACACGATTGGTTGATGCCTAATCTTAATGTTATTGCGTTAAAAGAGTTGGCTGTTACAGAGCTGAAGTACTACCTAGCAGCACACAATCTCCCAGTAAGTGGGAAGAAGGAATTGTTGATAAGTAGGATATTAAGTCACATGGGTAAGTAAATGAATGGAAGCTGTTTACCCATTTGTAAGTAGGATATATTATGGGATGGGAAGTTTTTTTTTTTTTTGTAATGTCTCCAAGTTAACTAACTGTCTTTATCTAACTGGCAGTTAATGTAATGGTAAACTGGTAAATGGTAATAGTGATTACTCCCTAGTATTTTTATATTATTACCTTAATTTGAGATTTCTGCCTCCTGGAAGTTCCGTTCTTTGACGTGGGAAGGAATTGCAACTAACTCTAAACACATTTTATACATACATTATTTTTAAGTAAATAATTTGACTTTTAATCAATGTTGTAAAAATTATGCGCTTAACATATCAGCATAAGCGGTGATCTAGGTCACTGAACTGCCTAACATATTAGCGTAATCAGTCTTAGGTCACTGGATTGCCTAACATATTAGCGTAATCAGTAATCTAGGTCACTGGGCTGCCTAAGCACCTTCTAAGTGCTAATTAGGCCACCTAATCAGTTGATAAATATTGTTTTTATTTTTTTAAGTAAGTTATTTCATTCAAAAATGATATTATTTTGAACAAAATATTAAATAATTTATAATTATTAAGTTTTTAAAGATAAAATAATAAAATAAATTACACAAATGCTCAAAAAGTTGCTAGTAATTTTTTCAACCATACTTTTAACTTTAATTGACATGGATGCAACTTAGACTAGCTTATGTTCCTGTGATCCTTTCTAGTTAGAGTCGCAAGGAAAAATTTATTTTGCACATACTTTCAGGGCCGTTTGGTTCACGGAATCTTGGATTACTCCAAGTAATAGAATTACCTCCTGGAAGGTAATGTGAGATTTTGAAAATGTAAGATTACCTTGTGTTTGGTTTGAATGGTGTAATATAACATTACCTTGTTTGGTTCAGAGTTATATTTTAAGTTATATAGATCAATTTACAATAATGCCCTCATTAATATATGTTTATATAATTAAATATACATAATGTGTATATTTATATCTATGAATGTATATCAAAACTTAAATATATTTTTTTTTAAAAAAAAAAAACTAAATATATAAATATACACATATGTATATTTAATTATATAAACATATATTAATTTCATCATCATCATTATTATTATTATTATAAAGATTAGTTAACAAGGACAAAGTTGGAATAATTCAAGGTAATCTGAGATTACTCAAAAGAAATGAGGGTAATCACATTACCGCCACATCAACTTTCAAGTAATATAACATTACCTGATAATTTCATAACTTGAACCAAACAAAGTAATATAACATTACTAGACTCAGATGACCTAGGTAATCCAAGATACCTGAACCAAACTAATCTAAGGTACTAGGTGCATGAGGCCAGGTAATTGCTATTTGCATTGCAACAATAAATGCCAAAATGTCATTACAAGAACTCCAAATAAAATCATGCATTTTGAAAGAATAACGTTGTTCGTACAAAGAATAAATTGCAAGATAGACCAGAATATAAAATAAAAATTGTTGGGTATGCCATTCCAAAATTGAATCCATCCACCTCCCAGTGAATTTTATGGGACAGCACAGCACAGCAAAAAAAGCTATGCAGTATTTTTTTACCCTTCCACACAACCAAATGCGGGAAGGATCTTAAAACTATATGAACAAGTCACACGAACAAGGACAGACAAGTTAACGGGGGGCCATCTTATTACATGAATGTCCCCAGTCAACATAAGACGACTTAAACAAATCCAACACACAGCTATGATGGGAAGCATCCCGAGTTTCCCACATAACCTTATGCTACCCTCTGCAAACAGCAGTTTAGGTTTCGACTCAACACTCAACACAGGCTCAGTAACTATTGAGATCAGGGCGCAACTCGAATCCAATTATCATATACTCATGCTTGTCTTAGCCATTACTGGATGAATTCAGTTGTGTAATGATTGAAGTCACCAGAATCATGATGCATTAGCTGATGCCTTCTCTAGTTGTAACTTCTCGATCTCTACCCTTCTTTGTTCGGCATGCTGAGCAATACCACTTGTGAGCGCCTGGTAATGGAAATCCAGTGTCTGGGTGAGGAGGTTCTGAAACCTCAAGGGATCAGATGCTTGAAGAACTGGATACACATCCCAGATGTTGTCAAAGAAAGGAGTGTGTTATTATCAGCCTTTTATTTTAACACCAGCCAAAAGCAATCACTGCATATATGGAATAATTATGTACCTTTGACGGTATCCACGAAAAAATAAAAGGATCCACATCATCAATGGGTGATTCCAATTCTTCATCATCACTAAAATCATCATCTGAAAAATCTTCGTCATCATCATTTGCGCGGAAAACCCTTGCCTAAACCACAAAATGCCAGCATATAAAAGGTTATATTATATTCCCAAACATGGTATAGATTTAAGGGTAATTTAATCCAACCACTGCCAACATTTAAATCATTATTAAGTAAAATAGTATAACATGTAACACAAATCCACACTATGAACGAGTGGTAAAAAAGTACCATACCAAGGTACTTTCAGCAAAAGATCCACCTGAAAAGATACTTTAAAGTTTGCTTCCACATGGATTTAAAAAACCTGGGGAGGAGTAAAAAGACAGAAAATCTACCAGAAATTGCACTTAGTAGTTTAGATTGACAAAAGAAAATTACATAAAAATTAATTCACATACTAGCACAAAGCCTCTTTAATATTATTGGATGTATTAGCATGTAGATTCTCACTTTCATAGCTCTGTTAACTTCTCAGAACAGTCCTAAACTCCAGATTACAAGCTAAATAATGAAAAAAAGGCACCCCTATTATTTCCCTTTAAAGAAAAACACCTCTGTTCACTCAACGTATTGTGTATCATAACCAGAAAATTGCATTTCTGAAAGCCAACAAATAGTTTAAAATAATATATTCCATAACACCAATTTATGGTCAATTACCTTAAATCCAAGAATTTTAAAAAACAATGGCAAATTATTATTAAAAAGGGAGAAATGCCAAGAGTTGAAACAGCACAAAATAAACAGATCAAAGAGACCAAATCACTACTTGGCCTGTGCAGCAATCTTGGAGGTTTAAGACTGTCAGCTTCATCTCCCTCCTCACCATTCCCATTTCTCTGTCTAACTCATCATTTCTCCTCATCCTTGGGAATTCGATCATCCATCCTCATCAGCTTACCTTTCCTTTGCGCTTCTGAGCAACATAAAAACAAAGATAGAAATAGTAATATTATACAGATATTCATATACTATATTATATATATATATATATTAATATTATTAATATATATATAACATATATATTTAAATTATATTATATATATATATCAGAGGTAGGGCATTGGAAGCTATCATACAGCAAAATACCGCATAATTAGTTGAATAAACCACGCTTAGATGTAGAAAAACAGCAGGTGGGAAAAGAGACAGGGCGTTAAGAACTGCAATTTGATCTTGGTAGGCAACAGTAGAATCAAGAATAGCCTTAAAATGCCGCTTAAGGCCTCCCTGGCTTTGGATTGCAGGAAGAAGTGAGCAATGATGTCAACCAAGCAGCAACCTTCTTCCTCAATAGCTCCCTGCAAACCAAGGAACAAGCATTACATAACTCCATTATTTTTTCCTTGCCACCAAAAAAAAGGTACATGAAGTTGTAACCACTTCTAATTAGCCGAAGCCCACTTCTTTTAGTTTTTGCAGGCATTGGAACAGAGATTGAAGTCTCTGCGGCACCAAGCTTTTGCCGGATAACTCATTAGTTAATGAGGATTATAGTAAAAAGCATCAGCAACCTGCAAAAGGAAAACAAAGTAAAAAAAAATAAGCAAAAGGGCAATAGTTACCGCTGTTTGAGGCATTGTTGGCCCGCTTTCCTACTTACTTTCGTACTGGCCAGCTTCTGTTATGGAGTGGATGCTCCGAAGTTTGGATAACAAGGGAGTACACATTATTTTGGATGGATTAAAAAGGAAAAGGCTGGACAAATTTAAGTAGGATGGCGGGAATATTATTTTTTCATAAATAGATGCTTTCAAGGTATGAGTTTTAACACTTCCCGAAAAAACAATAACAAATAATTTCATGAACACAAAAAAATAAAAATAAAAATTCTAAAAAACTAAAGTACTTTCAGTTGAAAGCATATACAAAAAATTCAAGAAAACTACAAAAAGAAAGCATATATAAAAACATTTCAGTTGAAAATTGTTTGTTTCTTAAGATATTGAATATTTCATTATTAGGACAACATAACAAATCAAAAAACCGAGAAAGAAACAAGAATGAAAAAGAAAAAAACAAAAACAAAGAACATTCAGTTTGAGCCACCTATCTGCAGGTCCCCTATCTATCGCTCATGCAGAGGAAGAAAGATATAAACGAAATTAAGAGAAAATATTGAATAGCATACCACTTGGACCAAGAGGGATTTCAAGTATGGCTTCACAGCATGACGTAGACATTCAATTGAGACTCTAATATATGCTTCAACCCAGTGATCCACCTGTCCTCTGCAGTTGTGAAATAAAGCTCCAATGAGTTTAGGTGCAGGTTCAATCTGCCCATCCTCCAAGATTTTATCTCCCATGATCTGCATGAAAAAGAATAAAACAGGTGTTATGCAACTCAATCATAACCACTTGTAGCTTAATCAGAGGCAAAGTTCTCTAACTATGACGTTAACTTACAGATGAAATCATATTCCAAAGGCTTTGCTGGTAGTCTGGTTCCTTGCATGTAAGGAAATGTGATGTACCCCTCGATATATAGTTGTGCAATGGAACCAATATATCTGCAAAAATGGAGTACAGAGGACTGTGTCAGAGTTATAGCACTTGCAATTTGAAGATATCCCATGGTCCCAGATGATCTCAATCTGTAGCAACTTTCCTAAAATTTAGTCATTGCATCAATTAGATTTTATATTTTACTTCAGATCCAGATAGGCATAGGATTCAAGTTATCAGAGTTTATATATGAGCCATTTCCAACTTCAAGATTACTCATACAAATATATTATTCAAGTTCCAATAAATAATCCTTAAAAATCTATCCACCCTCCATTGGAGGACAGAAAAGAAACTAGTCAAAAATAAAAAACAAAAATAAATAAAAAAATCTCATACAAATATCATAAGAATACACAGTTTAATAGCATACTTGGAAAAAAATCAATAGCCCAATCTGCAAGTGCTTCCATCAACAATTTCCAGAGAGTCCACATGTCCAATGATATTTTTGGTGCAAATAACGTCATATAAGACACAATCTCTAAAACTTCCTCAAAGACCTCTGCAGTGAGAACAAAACATTCAAATCTTGAGTCAGTAAATACCTTACACCTTGTTTTGAGAAATAGATAAATGTTAGAGAGAGAGAGAGAGAGAGAGAGAGAGAGAGAGAGAGAGATCGAATACATAGCGATAAGATTTGGACTATCACCTAAGCAATTTTTTCAATAAGTGGCTTTAACCTAGCATTATAATCATAAGAAAAGAACATCTAGAATTAAAATAAAGGGTTATCAACTAAGCATCAATTGATTACTTGGTTCACAATGGTTTGCTTCCAATTAAGTTCCAATCTTGTAGTGAGAGGCAGAGAGAACCAAGGATAAACACTAAAAAGAGGGTTAAGTATATGAGTCAGTATCTCACATCTCTAGAAGGTCTTTAGGAGTTAAAAATGGACCAAAATCTAGCAATCACTAGAGTCACCTGAAGACTTTAGATAGAAGTTGATGAGAGATGTGCTGTCCCACAAGAAACCAAGATTTTTCAGAGCAGATAAAATGTGAAAGGGAAGGGGTGTTAATTCCTCCTTTTACATCAAAATTGATAAGGACACTTCACTTTCAGCATGACCAATTTCAGGAGTTGCCAAACAAAGGTAAAAAATAAAAACTGACAAAAATGCTTCTAAATTATATCCATGTACATTAACTCCTAAGTTCTAATCATAACAGTTTATTTTATAGTACATGTTCAGCCAATCACTTCCCTATAAATACTATCAAATCGGATTCTTTTTTCAAAATTAGAGTACTGATACATCTATGAAGTATGAACTATAAGAAACTTTCCAAACTAGTTTATGAGAGAGAGCAGAAAGGGCATCAAACTCATAGAAGTATAAAGTACCTTGTCCATCAATTGTAAGCATCCTGTGCATTATAGGGAGCAACGTTGGTTCAATCTGCTCAAAAATGTGTGGAAACTGATTCACTGACACAAGGATGGTGCCTATGGCACGCAGGCAGCCAACTGCAGCTAAAGCACCAGGATCATCACCTTCTTCATCTGATTCTGCAGTGTTTATGCACTTCCAAAATGCAGCAGCCTATAGGAGTACCAATGTTAGGGGGAAAATAATACCAAGATCTCAGCTGCACTAGAACAAACCACTAATAATAGCTCTCACCAGATTCTGACATAACCCAAGAGCATAAGGAGCCATCTCCTCTCCGAACTTGTCCACAATTGTCTCAAGGGTGAATACAAGATCTTCATTCTCAACTTCATTCATCAATTTGAAGAACTCTGAAATTCCAATTTTTTACAAAGAGTTGGAATGTCAACTAAAGATCAAGAGTAAACAAGAAAGATGTGAACTGCAATCATCAGTGGCATACCATCAAGCAATTGAGGAAGGATTGGTCGGATTTCATTTAAATCTGCATGAAAACAAGTAGTGGTCAGAATCTTAAATGGCATTAACTCTATGAATCAAGGTCAATACAAAAACAGATTTCAGTATATTACCTCTGCAGGCCTCAACAAAGGTACGCAATGCAAAAACAGAATCAACCCTAACCGGAAGTTCAAGGTCGCGCATTCCACCAACAACACTATGCAATGCTTTACGGAAATTGTTTGGATCTAAAAAGTTGATGTATGCATATTGTCCTGCAACCCATGCTGCCTAGTATGGAAGAAGAAAAGCAGAACATGATAGAAATACACAATAGAAAAACTTCAAGTTCAAATTAAAGTACTCACTACTCAATCAATTCAATGAGAACATAGTCCAAAAGCAAGCTAGCAACATAAAGGTAGAAGAACTGAGTAAGCCTCCGCATTAGTAGTAGTTATTCAAAAGTAATTGAAAAAAAATGTCCACCATCATATTAGAGATTTTATCATAAATCAATATAAATATATAATATATACTGTGTTTCACCAGAAATCAACGTCATTGTATGTATATATCTAAACAGGCAATTATCAGTGTCAGATGAGCAAGACTTCGTAGTATTTAGGTTCTGGTTAACATGTTCTGATGACCCCGTGTTCCTAATATGGCATTCCAATTAAGCATATTCATGCCATTTCCCAAAAATGAGAGTGCTTCCATATAATCTGCCACTTTTCACTGCCCATATGCTCTTTACATTATGTTAATGGTACTTCTAACACACAAAAAATCCATGTCATAGACCAAAGCGCAAACCTTCAGTCCAATGATCTACACTAATGCTGGTTTTTTGTCAATTTGGGAATACATATATGGATATTCTTAAAAGATGAAAGAAGTTGGAAGAAAAAAGAGAACTTCCCTCATGAATTCCAAAAATTAAACAAATATCCTTTCTAAACACAACAAAGTATATTGCATCCAGTGAAACCATTCCAAATTTTCTAGCAAAAGTCATTCTCCATACACCACAATAACAAATTGTGAACAAAGCCAGAAGAGAATTTAGTTTGTGTATAAAAAGTTTTATGCAACTGACTAGCAACAAATTTCAATGCAACATGATCTATGATTCAAACACACACCTTGGCTCGAAGATGACCCATAGGACTGCTAAATTCAGGGAAAACATGTTGCACAAGCATATGTTCGAGCTGTGACTTATATGGTTCAGTTTGTTTCAGTTTATCACATAGTGTACCAATTGCAAGGAGGGCACCATCCTTCTGTCTATAAGGTTTGAATCCTGGACCTGCCTCTTCATATCTAAATCAATAACACAATGAAAAACTATAATTTTCTTTAGCATTTAAACCTACAGTTGTTTTAAAAAATGCAAATAAGCTGCCTATTTTTCTCAAAGTATACCTCTTAAAGATCTCAACAATGAAGAGTATGAACTTTTGAAGGTTCTCTTTACCACGCTTCCTTATCAACTCACTAACAAATTCCATTGCAGCAGTTCTAGGACTATATAGATCCTCAATTATATCTGCAGACGAAAACAGAGTATGGGGTTCTTTAATCAGCAAACTTGTAGAATAAGCCCGAAAAAAGGAGAATTTGTTCTAAAGAACAAATCCACTTACCATAACCTTTTCGAACATACTCATGAGGGTCTTCATCCCAAAGCTTTTGATCACTATCATTAAAGCACATAAGGGGAAAGACAACCTCAAAAAGAACAACATCAAGTCTTGGCTGCAGCAGATTGTACATGTTACTTTTTGATATACTGCACGGTCAACAACAAAGCAGGAAACTATCACAGAGTGGTTAAGGGCTTAAGGCAGAAAAGTCAGACATAATAATCACCAATTATGCTAAATAAAGTTGAAAAGATTAAGCATAGGAAGATATCACATCAACTCATTGTAGTAATAAATCAATAAATGCATTCACTTGCAACTTAAATTTACCTTCATTGAGGTTAAATTAATTGTAACTTACATTTGCCTTTGTTAGCATTCATGACAAAGGGAATAAGTCCTTTAAATGGTACTAATTAAATTAACCACAGGAGTAACTTAAAAGTTTAATAAATAAATAAATAATTGTACCCACTTTCAGAACCATAAGGTATCACAATTTAACCTCTAGAATTTACTTGAGAAACAAGTTAAGGCGGTCCTTTAGATAGCACTCTTCGAATACTTTCAAAAACATTGTGAAACCATAAGAATCAATCTTAACATATTAGATATACATTTTATATAACAAATATGCAAAATCAAGAAATTTGGGAAGTCAATGTTCCTTCTTCAGGTGGTGAGAAAGATGCATTTAAAAGCCAAGTCAAGCAACAGGTGTTTTTCATATCCTGTTTGTGGTATGTTGCAGGATTTCAAGCTCAGAAGAGTATATTAGTCCATAAATGAGGCAGAACATTAAATCTAATTGAAAGTTGACACACATTCATTGATGCTCAGTTGAAGAAGTATTTCCCCAATCCAAAATCATCTTACATAGCATTAACAACTATACTTTCCAAAGCAAGACGGATATACCATGGAAAAAGGAAGTATGTTACATGAGACAGAGTACAGAACTTACATAATTGGCACCATACTCTTAAACTATGTGCTTTCCCTGTGAGATTAAAAACACAACCATGACCTAAAACATATGTCCTACTTTTTGCTTCCAATCCCAGATAAGTAAGCAATAAATGTGCAGCACTAGAAGACTCAAACAATACATAAAGCAGCAAATAGTAAACTTAAGGTGTCCTAATTTCCTTTTTAGCAACTTCTAAAAAAGACCTGACATTTCCTACGGTAATATATTCCCTTGTTAAAAATACCGTGGGGCCAATTTTGAAATAAAAGGCAACCTTCTACTGCCTCTTGAAGCTGACATCAATTACAATCATCTAATGATTTACCACCTCATTTGTTAATTAATTAACATCAACTTACTACCTCGTTTGTTATTTAATTAACATCTCAGAGCCTAGCACGTAGAAACAGGCATTTTGCACTTTAACAGAAAGGGTATCATTGTTAGTTGGTTAAAGCATATAATAGATTAATAGCCATTTAAAGAAGAAAAGAAGCATCAATGCTATTGTAAACTATAACTAAGAGTGGAAAAGGACATCCCATGTGAATATCTATTATGGAAACATTTTTGGGAATAAAATAATTTACTTACAAGTATAATAATATTCTTTTTTTTATAAATAAAATGTTCACTTTGTATCATGCAGAAATATTAAGTTAAAATCATAGTTCAAGTTAAACCTACAGGTTAAACAAGAACTGAAATTGCACAAACCTGTTGCTTAAGTATTGCAGAAGTAGATTGGTCACTCTATCAGGCAAATATCCACCTACTCGGATAACATTCAACAATTAAGATGGCACTCCAAAATTTTTCTGCATAGTTCCTCTGAAACATCTGGGCAAAAGCTCTATTATCTGGATTTTGAAGTTTCAAATCTCCAAACCTTGAAAAAGATAGAGGATTAAGGAGAAAAGAAGCACAAAAGGATAATACCAATAGTAGATATTGGACTACAATAAGGTCAGAAACACTAAGCACAAAACTAACTGCTATGAAACTACCTGGTGTAAAGACGGTTTAAAATGTGTACTGTCCACTTTTTCACCTTCCACCATCCCCAAGATCTTCTTAGTTCAGGTATCAGCTGGCTGTCCTTCCACAGGAACAGGCCTTTCCAGAATATTCAAGAAAAGAGTCATCCATGCACTAAAAATATTTGGATCAAACAGATGCTTAGGAATCTCAAGCTGTAAAAAGTTAAAATTCCATCATTAGATATTGTATAGAGCCAATATTACTTCTGATAGTGAAAAAATATCAGTAGAATTGGCTTTCACATACAGCCACCACCAAAATAAACAACAACAATTTCTGTTGGATCAATTATTGTACCCAAAAAAAAAAAACTGAGAAGTAGTTCACTTCTTTTTATGCAATGGTATTATAACCACTACTTTGTAGGTAATGATATTATAACCCCAAAAGCACCAATTTATTGGCAAAATACTGAAAAACTATAGAGGATATTAGAGTTGAAGTAAGCTAAAAAGTTTTACAAATTACAGCCAACTTAACGCCCAAAATTTTCCTTTGTGAAATTTGAAAATTGTGTGTATATTTGAGAAGTGGTAATTGAAGAGCTAAAAGCTAAACAGAATCTATGGAGATATCTTTCTTCTCAGAAATTATTCATGTAAGATCAAAAGATATAATGAAAGGCATTGCTAATTGACCAACTAATTGAAGTGGTCATGAGAATTGAGAAAATGTTTGAATTGTTTCTAATTAACTAACATAAATGGATATATACTGCTCTTCAATAACTGCACCACCAAAAACAAAATTATTTAGTAAGGAATATTATAGATGAAAGCTTTAAAGCAACATACATATAATACAATGACAGAATTTTGCAATGAGCTTTGATCATAGTCTGCTACTTCATTGAAGGATTTACTGATTCTGAAACAGTAGCCTGTTTGAATATATTCAAGAAGTGGAGAATGTTTCCTCAATATGTGGTAGCCAGGTTTTCTCTCCTCAATCCGACTTATGAATTGGAATAGGAAATAGATAATAGAAGAGAGAAGAACCAAATGGACACTGTTAATTCATTGAAGGAAAAAAAAAAAGGATAAATAGCCATCACTAAATAATTTAAAACTGATTGAATAACAAAACCAAAGAGCCTTAATGTAGAGATTCAAGAAATTCCATCCATCTCAAGCTTCACAATATTTTTTTGGTTCCTTATACATTTTCAAGAATACTGCAAAGCATTAACAATTTGAAGCCTCTAGGGTCTCCCTCTAAGCAGCACTGTGCAGAACCATAAATACAGGTAAATCGCTAGCAATAAGATAAACATAACCTAAAAGCTTGAACGTTAATACAAAGTTCTTCAACAAGATTTCAGTAGTGCTGTTTTTTTTGTAAACCAATGCATGTACACCCGTGTAAGCCAAAAACTAATTACAAGCATAGAAGTTAAAATGTGCTGCCTCCACTGAAGCAGTGAGTAGGGATATGAAATCAATCTGGATTCCCAAAAGAATCTAGAAAAAGGAAACTATCCAGAAAAACTTCACATAGCATTCAACAGTTACGAGATTCCACAATCAAATAGATCACTACAACCCTTATAATTTCTCTATGTGCTACTCTAGGTGCCATTTAAGTTTTGGACAGAGGTATAAATAATAATCAGATTAATGAAAGGGAACATGTGTCTCGTAATTATGAGCGCATATATATATACTATATAATATTATATATATATAATATATATATACCACAACATACGTAACACACACACGCGGCGCACAGCTTACTTTGCTTTCTTACTTTAGAATCTGCCTTCCTTAAATTTACAAACGTTAACTTTGTTCGCTGCCATCTACAGTGGAGTTCAATATCACAATGGTTCAAACAAATTAAGTTGCAAAGCAACTTTCCCCAAAATGTGCTAGCTGGCTACATGAGTCAATTCAATTTTAGGTTTTTAGTCAAAACAGTTTTTTGTTGGATTTTTTACTTTGTAAAAGTCTTGCATAAGCTGTATGAAATGAGCATTATCACTTTAAAGTCCTGATGGATTTTAATTTATTTTTATTAAATAATCAATAATAATAATAATAATAAATAATAATAAATAAATAAATAAATAATAAATATTAAAAAAAACTATGTCAAAAATCTCTATTTTTTCATGCAAAACAGATAAGTGCAATAAAAAGTAAAATATGTTTTATAACCCAAGAAACCAAATCAAATATAGCTGACAACGGGACAAGGGCAAGTGATAAAAGCAACCTCAATTGTGAATGACTCACTCATATTTTCTCGAAGGATCCTTAAGAACAAACAAAGCGTCATGAACTTTTGGTCTGTAATTATGCTTCACCCGTGGTGAAAAGTGTTGGCCACTGCTCAGGGTAGTCCTGCATATAATAATCTGTCTTCAGGATTCACCCAGCCTGTACTCTGGTAATGAACACAAACAATGTTAAGACACAAACTTTTTTCTGCTTTTAATAAGAGAATTAGATGCACTTCAATGCATGATGTTGATATGTATCAAGATATGCACAATCTACAGGAAACGTGACAAAACAAAATGAAGCTAAAACCCTAAAACCCCAGACTGCCAGACAGGACTAATTTTATACATTACTGTTCTTTTCATCGAACAAATAGTTAAGGTTGCATGATAATGTCATGAAAACTGTAATCCAGCAGGACACTGTCTACTAAAGACTTAACTGGCAAATAGATGGAGTTAAACACTTAAACCCTAAAAAACATTTAATCTATTTGGATGTCTGTGTATCATATGTCATCAAGCCAGGGCTGCAATACAGAGCTGCAGACATCCAGAGTATATGTGCTTCATCAACAGGATATATGGAGTTATCATCAGCAGTGATAGCAATGGCTATACGAAGAAAACAGGGTTATGCAAGCATACCTCAACAATGAGGCACCTTAGCAAAAAAACAATTATGTTTTGTCTAACCATATCCTTATCACCTGGCATAATTTTTGATTTCTCACCTGCAATAAACATAAAGTTGCAAATGAGTGTTAGAATTATAAAATATAAAAACAAAAAATTTAAAATAAATAAATAAATTGCAAATCCTCAAAGGGAAGTTTTATGTAGAAGTTTATCAGTCCACTTATAATGTGCGTATGTAATGTCATGTGTACACATACATACATAAAACACACATATATTTATATATAAAACAAATAATGAGTGGGTCCTACCAGGTTCGTGAGGTGACCAGTTCTTGGCAATGAAGTTCTTAAAATATATATTGCCCCCTGTCGGACTGCCATATCACAGGACCATCAACTACTATTTGCAACAACCGCACCAAATGTTGTGGTGCATACTGGAACTGAAAAAACATTAAAAAATCTAAATGAACCAATGTACAAAATTTTTACGACAGATAATGAGTTCATAATTTAAAATAAAATGAATGACTAATGAGGAGTCTAGACCTTTGAAAAGTGTTCTTGTTCAGTTCAATGGAACAAAAAATGGTTTGATATGAAATTCATTTACTCCAGTGTCCCACATTGAATATTTGAAAGTCCAGTTTTATTTTCTTATTGTTCTGGAATAATGTTCAGTTTTAATAAATTGAAATGTTGTTGCATGTCCAATTCTCCTCGTGTAAAGGTGACCTTCATAGGCCATGTTGTTCCCAAGTTGAACCACCACCTCCCCCATGTATAAAAGAAGCGAACCATCATAGTTCTCACTTATGAAGAAGTTCCAGAGTTTTTTTTTTAAGGGCTTTGTTTTAAACTTCATGATATTCTAGGCCAAGGGCAAGAAGTAAAACCTCAGACCTCAAATCTTTTTTTCTGAAATCATATATATCATATATCATATAAATGTAAAAAAGCAGGGCTTCTTGGGATGAGTAGGGTGTAATCACTCTAGTGACTCTACACAACCATATTTGTAAACAACACTGTTGTATACAGCCACAATAAGTGAAACCCCACTGCATATCAATTGTAAGCATCCCTTAAAATGATAACATAGACAGAAAAAGATAACTAAATAGAGTAGTAATCCAAATGCCATGGAGTCAAAGGTTAATGTAAAGAATTAAGCTGGAGAATGGAGAGTTCCAACTTCCAAAATGTAATGAACTTGATTGTACATCTGTACCAAGTTGCTAAAGGAAATTTGGAAGATTGGAATGCAAGTGGCTGAAACCAGGGGTCAATTGAAGACATGGCATTGGATATCAGTGATGACATTAGTTACCAAAAATAGTTATGGACTTATTGTCATTATTCTTCTGTCTTTTCTGTTTTGTTACAAAGCAAGCTGGTCTGGTAGAACGTAGAAGAAAGCTGTTTGGGTTCTATTTCTCATTACCATCTTTTCTAACAATTCTCTATTTAATTCTTTATTTGTATCAAGCTTGAGTGTTGCACAGAACTACAAAAAACTATAAATGGCATTCAGATAATGGACCCAATTAAAATTATGGAACAACAGTTTATCTTTAATTCAATATGTTCGGCTGGTAGACGGGTAGTATGAGACTATGAGTCCATCCAAAATATGTTATTTCCATTCAAACATGGTAATTCTAAGGCAAGAGCAATGTGTATTCTTGAATAGGGAAATAAAACATGAAATGCAATATTTTCAATTAAGTAAAAAATAATGGTTCTAACTTCTAACCTTAGTGCTAAAAGTGATCTTGTTTCAGAACATGAATAATTTGTGGATGGAAAGATCACTAATCCATTAATCCAAATTCCAAAATGCCAATGTATAGAGACTGAAGAAACATGCCAACATAAAATCCACAGTAAAAAAAACAAAAGGAAGACTGGAATTTCAGCAAGATCCTATTCTTTATTCCATTCTGAATCATCTCAAGTACTTCACCAAAAAATTCAACATATCTATGAAATAGTAATGTTCATTCAAGTGAAAAAGTATCAGACATGAACACAAATAAAAGCAGATTTTAAAAAAATCCGAGAATTTGCACTAAATTCTTATTCTTCTCGAATCATCTGGAGTACACCAATAAGAACTCCACATATCTAGACAATCAATGGTTCCATCACTCAGAATACTAAGAAGAAACAATTCAATTAAAAGACAATAAAAATACGAAAAAATTAACCGATGAGTACCTGATTAAGGCTTTCCTCAGCAGCTTTACGAACATCTTGATTTGGACTATTTGCACCACTGAGAATGGCGACCAGACTCTGGAGATCCATTGCTTAATCTTTGGAGAAAATCAAAGAAGGTCGATCAAGCTCTTCCCCTCTCTGAATGTGCTTATATAAACCCTTGAGATTCAGATAGGTGAAGTAGGGTTAAGGGTTTAGGAGCGGAGGGGATCAAAGTTGCGGGGAGAGACAGCTAATAAAATTTATGTGTGTGATGGCGTGGGGCAGGGGAGAGTGTACCCCAGCGAGTGACATGGTGTGTTTTGCAGTTTCCTAATATACCCTAACATACCGTAAATGGTTTTTTCAATGTGATAAATATCAAATAAGTCATTAAATTATAAGTTTTACTATACAAACTCCTAAATTTTATTTTTTTGCTTGCAATTTCTGATGTGACAAATAAAAATTGGTTGATTTTTAGCATGTGAGTTCATAGAAAAGTGTCTACATCAAAAACATGTGAGAAGGAATAAAAAATTTAGAGTATAAAATGGGAGTATACTAAGTATTTTCCTTGAATTATATATGAAATTGTCACAATTAAAAATTTCAAAATTTAATTTTTTATGTATTATTAACTTAATAGCTGATTAACTTTCGGTGACGGATAAAATCTTATCGGGATGCTTACGTGTGGTTACCTGGCAGGAAAATATTAATATTATTAATATACATTAGTTTTGCAAATATCACGTCTAGGTGTCGACCAATCGCCTAATGTATCACCATAATTAGTGATTTATGCAGTCGACCAATAGCTGATTAACTTTCGGTGACGGATAAAATCTTATCGGAATGCTTACGTGTGGTTACCTGGCAGGAAAATATTAATATTATTAATATATATTAGTTTTGCAAATATCACGCCTAGGTGTCGACTAATAGCTGATTAACTTTCGGTGACGGATAAAATCTTATCGGGATGCTTACGTGTGGTTACCTGGCAGGAAAATATTAATATTATTAATATATATTAGTTTTGCAAATATCACGCCTAGGTGTTGACCAATAGCTGATTAACTTTCGGTGACGGATAAAATCTTATCGGGATGCTTACGTGTGGTTACCTGGCAGGAAAATATTAATATTATTAATATATATTAGTTTTGCAAATATCACGCCTAAGTGTCGACCAATCGCCTAATGTATCACCATAATTAGTGATTTAGGCAGTCGACCAACTAGGTTGCCTAAGCGTTGCTTAGCCTTCTTAGGCATCGACTAGGTTGTCTAGTCGGTCGATTAGCTATTGTTTTCTTTTTGTAATTGGTTATTTCACTCAAAATTATATTGTTTGAGTAAACTACTCTAAATTATTCAAACTCTCTATATGTTTTTAAATTACTTTTTAATATTTTAATATAAATATTTATAATTATAAAGTATTTAACAAATTTACAAATTTTTTTAAAATAAAATAAAATAATATACGGGCGCCTTATGAGCGCCTACAAATTTTTTCAACTGTGGTATATTCGAACTAGGTGTTACACAATTTATATAGGGATGTTGGATTGATACCCGTATTATATGTATTTCGAACCTTAACAGGACGTTTGGTTGGAGGGAGAATTACGTGGGAAAAAATTGTAAATTCATGGGAGATGAATTATTGAAAATAAAGTAGAAATTTAAATTCAAGTGGTTGGTTTACAGAAATAAAAGTGTTTGGTTTACATAAATAAAATTACTGTAAATTTTAATTCCAATGTTTGGTATACATGAGAATTGAAAGGGAATAATAATATATAGTATAAAGTCCAAAATGTCAATTGTTGTTGTGGTATTACTTTTAGATTAAAAAATGGAGGGGTAATTTTGTCTCGTAACTAGTTTTTTTTATTCCTAAAATCTCAGGAATTAAAATCTCATGGGGGACATGAGATTTTAATTTCATGAAAATAGGGAATTTACAATTCATTACAACCAAACTAAGGAATTTTATATCATTTAGAATTATTAAATGAAAATTAAGTGGAAAGGGAGTTTAAACTTTAAATTTCCTCAAACCAAACGTCATGTAATTGTTTGCTGATAAACTTGTAATATTGATAAAATGAACATTATGTGTTGTGAAAATATAAAGATATATAGTATCTTATTGAAACTGTTGTAGGTTCATCTGTATTATTATTGTAAAGATGAATATTTGGTATTGCATGCATAATCCATTAATATTCAATATTGTGAAAATTAATGCGTATCTTTATTTAATATATTTGAGATCCATTATTATAATTAGTTGCATTACAATTGTAAAAACAAGTTCACAATTTGAAAAAATGAAACATTTGTATATTAAAAATAAACATGACACAATAACTTAGTATTTTGTGTTTGAAACACTCATGATTATTTATAATAAAATATCTGTTACCGGAGTATATATTTTGTTCATATTTTTTAGGTTAAAGAATTAATGGCCCATCAAGATATGACAAATTATTATGTAAATCATAGTCCACAAAAGTGTTATGTGTACCATAAAAAATACATTTTTAATATACTTAAAATACATTATTTGTATACTGGATGTTATTATAATGTACATTTCGTATATTTTTTTTTGAATGCTACTAACTCTATTACAATGTAGTGCATTTAGTATATAAATAATGCATTTTCAATTAATATAATGTACATTTTTAATATACTAAAAATACATTATTTTTTATACTGAATGTACATTATTTGATAATATATAAAATAATATACTTTCAATACTCAATTTATGTAATTTTTTATTTACAGTTCACATAATAATAATTGTTTGATCATGTGACCACTCATTTAGAAGTATAACAAGATGTTCATCACACTACATAATAGTTGACGCACAATAACTGAATATAATCATATGTTAATATAACTGAATTTTAACTATGAAGCATGCCACCTACCTTGTAGTATGATGAGATCCTGATTACTATTTAAAAAAAAAAACTACAAAGTATTAATTTTACTTATATAAAAAACTTAAATAAATTAAAAAAAAAAACTTGAATAAAAAAAGGTTAATTCGTCTTAAAAATGTACAACCGATGAATCGATGTACAACAATCCAGTGATAAATTATTGTATGGACCATAGTTCACAAAATTTGTGTGGACTACAAATATAGAGTACATTTTTAATACAAAGTATATTAAATGTACAGTATTTGTGTAATAAAGGTATATTATTTAATAGTATATAATATACTTTTAATATATTAAAAATGTATTTTTATTTATGACACAATTGTTTGGACCCCAATAATGATTGCAATCCAGTTGCTCGGAGCTAACAATGGGCCGGGCCGCGAGTAAACCGTCGTCGATTCGATCGACTCAAACCCGGCGTTCACATTTGTATATTTGGTGTGCTGTAACTCTTTGCACTTTGGTAAGTTTGGTTTAGCAGAGGATCTCTCAGGTAGAGAAGATAGCAGTCCATCCATTCTCCATGGCGAATGGTATGTGAGACTCTCTCTCTTTATGCATGTGCGTATATGTGTATGCATGTTTAAATCGAAATAACTTGGTGACGGTTGGTGCAGCAACAGGGCGGTCGTTTTTGCAGGTGGCAGTTACAGAGGAGGTTGCCGTGCCACCGCTCAGAGTCGTTCAGATAGAGGGCTTGGTAATGCCTTTCTCTTCCCCCGTCATTCTATCTATACGTGTTATTGTATAACACGCATTTATATGTATTTATGCAAGCACGTTTGTGTCTGATTCGTATATGTAATGAACGTTGCTCGAGTAGTTGATTCGTAATGTGCCTGTTCTATAGGAACAGTTGTTGGAGGTGGTGACTCCAGCAATTTGGGGATTTAAATTGATGTTTAACAGAAATTGAAATTGCATGATACTAAGGGAATTTATGAGAATTGATAAGAACTAGGATTATTCTTTTCATTCCACAATCTCCATTTTGTCATCCCAACAACTATAATGGAGAATTCCCAAGGAATCAGCCAATAAGTAAGGAAAATTTTGCCAGGTGTCCTATCTGACTTCTCAGTCAAAATGCAAATAACAGAGCCTGGGATTCCATATGTAGTGGTAATGAAAAGATGAATTCATTACAACTCCATCCCCCATAAGAAATACTTGACCTCAAATGGACTGAAATGAGCTAAAAGCGCCTTTATTTTATAGGGTATAACTATGCAGCCTATATATGAATATAAAAAAAGCTGCTCAAATGAGCTAAAAAGTGCCTTATCTTTATCTGACACGTTAACCTTAGCATACCATGCAATTTGTGAACATGATTTAGGGCTTAGTTTGGACAAATATCTTAAAATAAGTGCTTTTTTTAAAGCTCAATATAGCTTATAAAAGTTTTCCATTTTAACTCTCATTTCAGCTTATTCTGATGAGCTAATTAGCTCATTGAGACAACTTTAAATACGGTTTTCAAAATTCTGAAGTTCTTTTTTCATGAGCCTATTGCCACAATAAAAAAATCAATTAAGTGCTTGCAGTAGTGCGTGCGTGTGTGTATATATATATATATGATACAACATTATAGAGCTTAGTTTGGACTACCATACTATGTATATAGGGGTGAGTGGATGACTAAATAGAATAACATGAGCATACCTATATTGTTTTACCTGCCACTTCTAGGAAGACCTTCATTGAAGCTATGATAACATGACTGCATAATACTACTCACCAGTTGATTTGAGGTCATGGTTTTGAGCCTCGACACTACTTTGAAAAAGATAATGTTGGCCACATGGCCCACATCTTATTTTCATTAACAATGTTGATGCTTTTCTAGGTTGTGCCCAGCATTATGTTAGTGTTTGGCACACTGCAATTGCAACACACAAGAATGGGATGAACTTGGCAATGAAATAGAGGATGGAGTTTTATGATTTAATCAAATCCCTTGATCCTTAAGGATTCTTAGGGAATTGCAATTCCAATGTAATGGACATACCAAATGTTGGAAAGTAATTAGAGATAGGAAAAGGTACCAAATTAAGCCTCAAGTCTATTCCATTCCCTCCTAACCTCTTCCTTTCTGTTCTGCTATATTTAATGTCTGCTTTCTTTCCTCAAGATCTGCCCAACCACTACACCACTAGGGCTAGTTGAAATTTCAAAAACTTATTGATAATTCAAGAATATACAACAAACAATTCCATCTTCTAGCTTATAACAAAGCTATGGTACAATAAAAACAAGTAGAGTGGTCTATTATATTTTATTTATCAAATTCAAATTTCAATTTTGCAGACAGATAAACAATATCTGCAGTTGACTGCAACCTTATATGTTAGGGGATTACAAGGTTTAGTTAGTGTTAAGATAAAACCCTTGCATGCATTTTGCCTTGAGGTGTCTTACACCCTATCTTCGCCATCCTCAGTCATATAAGCAAATAAGACCTTATGTATATTTACAGGGTACAACATGGCTTTATCCTCCTTTTTCAGGAGGTCCTGTTCCAAACCTGCATGCACGTTCAACACTTCTTTTATTAAATAGATCACAATATCTCATTAAATATGTCCTCCTTCATCTATTATTCTTCATGTGCCTGTATAGATGTGATTATTAATAGAATAGCTTTGTAAAATGCAATATTTCTTATTACTTGCGGACAGGTTATTATGAAGATAATTAAGCATGCAAGGAGTTTCGCCAGCTTTAGTCACTGGACAACTCCTAGGACTGGATGTTGGAAGTGTCCTAGAAGTTACCAACTGCTTTCCCTTCCCGGTTTGTGGCATTTGGTCTACCTCCTTTACTTTTAAGCCCAGCCTAATCTCCAATTTTGAATATAAATGCCTACCTTTGTATCTTTTTTTGTTCATTTTGAATTGTATTTGAATGTTAGATTCGGGAAGAAGATGAAGAAATAGAGGCTGAGGGTGCTAATTATCAGCTTGAAATGATGAGATGCCTGAGAGAGGTCAATGTTGACACAATACTGTTGGATGGTAAGGATTTTTGTCTTAGTATGAATCAATGTGATTCATGGTAATTAAAAGGATGCCTTCTAATTTAATTTGGAAGAAATTTGATCTCTTAGAAATTTTGACTTTGGAACATGCAATTCCTTTTGTTTTGAACTTTATTTTGCTGATTTTTCAATCACCTTTTCCCTGCCAGATTTGGCTTGTACATAATTTCTTTGGGTAAAAGGTGAATGAAAATAGATATTTATTAATGAAACTATATTTTGAAATGTTGTTCCTTGTATTGCTTGCCTTCTAGGTATCAATCTACTTTATTTGGTTCATATCAAACAGTTGAACTGATTGAGACTTTCATGAATTACCAGGTATTGTTGTTTTTTGAAATAACATGAAGTAAATCTCATTAGTTAAATGGATACCAAGTATATATGATGTACATTGCATGCTTTCTCCTCCCTAGATTTATAGGTGAGTTTTGAATTGTTGAACTCTTGTTCAGTCTTGACTTTCCAAGGTTGAAGGGGAGGTAAACAGAAAAATATTCCTGTTTTTTTTTTTCCCCTCTCTCTCTCTCTCTCCCTCTCTCTCTATGCATACTATATAATGTATACAACCATCGGGAATATCATCTGGTAGTCTTTACTGAGCACTAGAAGATCTTGCAAGCCATGATGTCAAATTGTATTTTTTTAAAAATGATTACTTCTAATCTTCTATTTCTTCTACTACTTGCATAACTTGTTATAAATATTCTATTTCTTCCCCTTTCTCTCTTTGTTCCCTCTGCTGCAAGTAGACAGCCATTCACTGGGATTTTTTTTTAATGCTTGCTTCTATTTCTCCTAATAATTTCATGACTTATTATAAGTACAGTAGTTTTTTCCTTTTCTATTTCCCTTCCTCTGTTGACAGTCACTCACTAGGTTTCTGTACCTTGGCAGGAAAATATAAGACGATGTGTATGCATAATCTATGATCCTTCAAGATCTAACCAAGGTATACTGGCTTTGAAGGCCTTGAAGCTGTCCGATTCTTTCATGGATCTTTACCGCAATAATAATTTTACTGGAGAGAAGTATGCCAACTCATTCTTTGTGCTTTTTCTTCCAGTGCTCTAGGCTCTTCAAGCTAAATGGAAGTGACCTATTTCATTACACATTCATGGTTTTCACTTGTAGGTTGAGGGAGAAGAATCTTTCATTTGTTGATATCTTTGAGGAGATACCTGTATGCTTCTGATTCTTTGTTTCCTTCATCATTAAAATAATGCTTATTTTTTCCTTCCATATAGAAATGTAGTTATTAGTAAGGTAACTTATTCTGTATTCGTCATTAATCAATTTGTACAGGGCCTGTTGCCTGTACTGCTTTTGTGCAACTTCTAATGATAGTTATAATCCTTTTCTTATTCACCTCAAGTTCTTAGAGATTCCAATCATAACCTATCATGATTTCTATGGCATGTTTGCAATTCAACAGATCAAAGTTTCAAATTCTGCTCTTATCAGTGCGTTTATGACCGAATTGGAGCCTGATACACCTGTAACCCAGGTAAACAAATTTCTGTTGAGCAGACTTCTCATTGACTTAAATCTAATTATTGACAGGTTGTAACTTGAAGCTTATATATTTTTTTGTTTCAGTGTGATTTTGATCGGCTACAGCTATCAACAAATCCTTATTTGGAGAGGAATGTGGAATTTTTAATCGAGTGTATGGATGACTTGTCAATGGACCAGCAGAAGGTTTTTCACCTTTCTTCCATGGATCATTGTTAGAGTTTCATGTATGATTGATCTCAACACAGTGACACTTATCATGAAAATACTGGTTTTCAATTTGCAGTTCCAATTCTACTACCGTAACCTTTCTCGTCAACAAGCTCAGCAGCAAGCTTGGCTTCAAAAGAGGAGGTAAGAAACTTACCTTTTTGATTTAACTTCTAAAACATTTGTACCTTATTTAGTTTCATTAGTTGTTTGGTGTATGGACTAGTAATCTTCATAGATGGAATTTGGTAAGCAATCAAAATATAACCTTAATCAAATCACAAAGGAAGTACATGATAGATTGATAGTTTCAGGTTGGCTGGAAAAGTGACCAGAAGTTGCAACATTTTTACAAATTATAGTGTTGAAAGTTTTATGCTGTATCAAAAGTGTAGGTTGTCGAGTAAAAAATGTAAATCAGTAAATGCACATTATTGGGTGAAAAGTAATAAAAGTAAAGTTGATCCCTCTGGGAGACCTTTGCCAAGCTTTACCTGAGGCTTGCTGGGTAGTTTTCACTGCTCAGAAATTAAAATTCTAAATAGTACTTTGTTGCATCACTTTGGCACTTTTGATCTTCACCATTTAAGGTGGCTCTTCACATATTTATTTGGCTTACTCTTTTACAGGGCTGAGAACTTGGCACGTAAAGCTGCAGGAGAAGAGCCACTTCCGGAGGAGGATCCCTCTAATCCTATCTTTAAGCCAATTCCTGAGCCTTCACGATTGGATAGCTTTCTCATTACAAATCAAATTGCCAACTATTGCAATCAGATTAACGGGTATAATTCCCCACCCTTAACAGCATGCTACTAGTAAGATCCCCCTTCTGCAATCCCAGGGGAACAGATTATAAACTAATTCAGAATTGGTAGTAGCAGTATACAGTAGATAACTAACCTTGTATTCCTTACACTTGAACAAGTTTGAACATAATTGTTATATGATTGCAGTGTTGCGGGACAGAGCTTTTAACAGACTATATTTGATGAAGGCACTACAAGAGAATTGACATAGTTTTAAGGAAGGCTTCATTGGCATTTTCTCCCCATTTTCTTTAATTTGAAGCTCACTAGTAGATAAATGAACTTTGTGCCGTTTCTTTTAATTATTATATTAATCATTTTTATTTTGGTCTCTGAGAGATTTGATCAAGCCTTGTGTACAGACCTGGCCTGCGGCACCATCACTTTATCCATATTCATGTTTGATTTTAATTTGTTAGTGTTTTGCCATCCCTTGTCTATGGGGGGCAGCAGGAGTTGAGTGGCCTATCCTATACTCCAAAAGGAAGCCTATTTAGGGGAGCGATCAATTGCTAGTTGCATTGACCCTTGAAAATAAGACTCTTCTTTAATATGGCAACAAAACTAATTAAATGTTGGTTTGACATGAAATAGTTAAGTTTAAATACGAATACAATTAAAAATAGCATGAAATAGTTAAGTTTAAAATTGTAGACAACCAAATAGGCAAAACATGTGAATCTGTCGCCCTAGCTAGAGTACAATACATTTGGTGGTTTATTAATAAATTGAAAGGACACCATCTCAAAGTGTCGAGTGACACTCTGCAGTAATACTACCTGCATAAGAACAATCTGAAAGTGACAAACATTTTGACAATTCATTTTAACAAGAACATGTCGTCACCCTTATCCTTAATCCAAGAAAGTACTTCTTTAACTTCTTGAGTCTCGGCCGTGTTTTGGATCATTGAGGCAACAGAGAGGCCCCCTCTTTGCAGCTATGAATTCCTTACTGGCAGTCAACAATACCACGACATAATGGCCCTCTCCCCTCTCCAGAAACACAGCGGCGTCAACTTGACAGATATAATGAATCAGGAAGTGCTTTGCTTAATTAGTTGTAAATCAACATAATAAATACGTTCTCAATTAGTAATCAATGTGGCTCTTTTGAAAAAGCTGAATTAGCATAACATTTACAAAGCTTTATTTACAGAGTACAAAAATGAGGACTATATTTTTTGATAGTCTGCTATTGACACGGATCAAGAACCACCTTTGTGGGGTTTAATACCTATTCCTTCTATCTGACTTTGATAGCCAATGTATTGCTGTAACAGTTCTTTGCAAAATTCCTTTTTATGTTTCCCTATGCCAATTCAGTAGACAACGTTTTGTAGTAAAGATATTAACAAAAATAAGAATAGAGCTGTCTTCAAACCTAGACCACAACCACATGATATAGAATGAGCACCAACTAAATGTACAGACCCGGTTATCTCATCCTTCAATTCAATGCTTGATGGCCTGAAAACAAAGATGTTATAATGAGAGTTCATTTAGAAAAGCTACAGAGAAGGGAGTGGGAAGGTCAATGCAATGCAATATTTCATAATATTTGGTTTTCAACAATGAAACTAATAGAAAAATATTGTCCCAATAAGGTTTGTTATGTCAACTAGAAAAAGTTGCTTTCATATAACAGATGAACACATATATTTTGTAGCTATGTAGAGAGAAGGCTTTTACGAGGTAGCAAGAACAGTCATTTCTGTCAGATTGAAAACATCAATTGGAATCAAGCAGAATTGACAGGAAAAGAAATGGAGAAATATAGACCATGTACTAGGAAACTATATGATCTAACCAAAACAAAGACAAAGTAATGTATTGAATAGCAAATATCTTACAGTTATATTCTGTCCATCCAATGGCCTGACTTTCAAGATCATAGAGGACTAGCTTATTTGAAAGTACCAAGTCTGCAAGCATAAGAAGATATTTTGCTAAATAATTTTGTTCCATGGTGCTCAGGTATTCAAGGCAGTGTCAAAACAAAATGACTAAATGAGGTGATAAATCTCCATAATATCAGGTGTATGAATTAGTAACCAATTAACCATGCTCAAAGCAAATTCCATGGAACACTATGAAGTCATCAATACTTAGCTCCTGCGTTGTTGCGTAAAAAATATTATATGGGCTACTTTGACATATTTCAATGTGTGTTGACAGAACCAAGGAAAAAAAGAGAACACATCTTGAAGATGTAACTAACAACAAAAGTAGTAGTAGGAAAAGAGAAACACATCTTGTAGATGGCATGCATTTAAGTTACCCTATAAATAACTAGAGAAGGAATGTTTCATCATGCATTTTTTGTCACTTGTGGGTCAGAGAAGAAGATAGGAGGGTAAATGTAGAAGAAGAAGGATCAAAACTCATTGGAGTTGGACCATAATAGAGGCAATGTTAAGTTCATCCTTAAACAGCACTCTTGGGGCTTCAGCTTTCATTCATAATGGCAGATTAGGTAAAATAGGCTTTATGTTTTTATAATGGTGTAGTTCTTGAAACAAAAATGTTAACTTTACATAGGACATCCCTAGCCAGGTCCAATGGACTTCCTCAACTAGTAATCCTGGACCAATGGACCATCAAAGGAAATGAATTGGAAGGCCCTAGTGAAACTTTAAAAAGATTAATTTTTTTCAGACTCCAAAGTTATGCCCATACATACAAGGTCATCATCTTTTAGTATCAATCTTTTTAGCTCCTTATTTTTGGGTAAGGAAAGTATCCTTTAAGTTAGAGGTCACTCCAAGATCATCCCTTTCAAGGGAGTAAAGAAACTGAAGTACAAGTAGTGGAAATGATATCTGAAGAGCTTATTCTAGATTGGGGTATACAAACTCAACACGCAATGTGTCCACCACCCTTTAGCTTTTTCAATAAGCTATTGACATCCTAGGGATATCAGAAAACACTACGAAGCCCGGCTGCCAAAACAATGGTGAAGTGGCAAAAAACCTGCCATCTAGCAATGTTAATCAAATAAATCTACTTAGAGATAGAAATTAGTAAAGAATAAAAACAATTTGCCTTGAGAACAAGCATACCTCCCAGAAGTGTGATGTTCCTTCTATCCCGAGATTGTGCCCCACTGTTTTGCCATCCGATGCAAAATAAATCTTCCTGTAAATGGATAACACAAATTTGAGAAGGGGTGTGGAATAATGGGCGTTGTACATGCAACTGATATAGCAAAGAACAAAAACATTTAGGTAGATAACATATAAAAGATTAGGTATTACTCCAAAATGCTAATCATTTTATGTTGAAAATTACATATGATAAGTCTAATGAATCAATATATGTACTATATAGTGCATGCAGGTGAATCATAGAAAAGTCCTTCCAAAATGATAGATTCCATAGAAGATTCGTAGAGTGGGAAAAATACAAACAGATTCAATTGGGAAGCAATCCATACACCAGATAGTAAGAATTATGTTTAAAATTACATATGTACAGAGTACAATTTAGTAAACAATATGTGTAACAAACATTGAGTAAATGATAAATTGCACAGACAGATATTTACAGCGGGAAACTTATTCAAGAATGAAAAGTTACTTACATATGGGAATAGGTATTCTTGAGGGAGAACTTTTAAAGTGAGTGAATTTTGAAAATATAAAGTGACTGGAGGAAATCCATCATCAACGCTGCAATATATAAAGGCAAAGTTAATCGCAATTGATCATGTGTTTGAAAAACTTAAAATAACAACAGCAAACATTCCACTCAGAAACAAAATACTGAAGAAAAAACATGTGTTTGCAAAAAGTTAAAATGTCTGCCAAGCTATTCACATAGGTCGATTTAAAAAATCTTTAAAACCTTAGACATTTTAACTGCAAGAACAAGACATTTAAACCCCTTAAAATTTAACTAAAGACAAATCTTAGTACTAAAGAACACTCTTTTTCAACCGTTTTTACCAAAATAACTAAGATGTACAACAGAAAACTCTAACTATGAGCACAATAAATGGTCCACATAACTATCAACTTTTGACTAAAACCTAAACCAAGAACCTTCAAAGATTCTTACACCAATAAAACAAATTATGAGTGCAAAACTGTTTAGATAATGAAAAGAAACATATAATTTAATCAAGTAAATGAGACTTGTTATGAATCTCTTTCTAAAATATTACTCCGTGAAAAGTGAAAATCTATCTAAAAGGAAGAATACTAACCATATCTATACCAAGAATATTTATTGTACTTTCATCTATAAAGCAGAAGTGTAAAAACTGTTAGAAAATGCGAAATTGATGAAATGTTTCAGCCATGAACTTATATTTGAGGAAAGAACTACTGAACAATAATAATCAAATCTAGCAGAATAAACAACTAAAATTCCCATCAAGTTGGCATTGCTAAAGAATTATAAATGTAACAATAATAGAAGCTTTCAAGATTAAACCGCTTCACATAACTCATTGACAGATAATATGAAAGGGTGAATTTAATACATAGTATACCTGTCAGAGTACTCAAAGCATGTATATTCGTCATTAACAGTACGTAATTTCAAATCAGGCTGCCAGGAGAGTATCTACAAAAGGTTTTAAGATTCATTCAATTCCTTCTACCCTTGATATGAGGTAAGCACATATATAGAAATTATTGACAAACCTTTTTCACTAGTTGGTCATAGATTACTTCTGGAAGATAAGCCAAAGTTGTTCCACTATCAATTATTGCTCCCTGAATGTCCCCATGTGTATATACATATGATGAGAGGTTTAGAAATTCACGGCCAATCCCAATAGCTGTCATGTTGACATTATAATGTGACCTAAAATTTTCAGAAAGAAGAAGGTGGAACTTCATAAAACAAAATTTTCAGTAGAAAAAGTTGCAACTGAACAATTAGGACAGACTTAAATAAGTATAATAACAATTTTTAAGCTCACACACTAAAGACACTCTATAGTCCATGTCTACTCATTTCTCATCAGATGTTGATAGTTGAACAGTAAAAGGAATGACATGTAAGAGCATTATATTTCTAATTATATTACTGGATATGCTATACTATGTTCAAATTTCATGGAGAATGCTATGCAACTTAACAAAAAATAGAATTTAAGTAACATAGATAAGCCTACTGTTAGGGGGGGGTGGATACAATTGACATACTGGTTTGGTATCAAGGGTGTCATGTTTACTTTTGGTTGAACAACATGCCCAATGGCAAAAATGCCTCCACCATTAACGCCATCTAGGCAATGTGCAAACATTTTTTTCACTCTACCAGATGAAGCCAACTGAGAAATCATGGATGAATTAGATTTCCCAAATCCAATCACCCCATCAAGTGCATCATCTGAGGAGCTCAGATCATCAGATTGTGTAGCACCACACCTGCCAAAAAAAACAGAGAAATGACACATTAGCAAATGACTAAGCCAAATTAAAATATACATTAATTTAAAATTTAAGAAATATCGATAGCCAAAATCCAAAGGTAATGTTTCACGGGATTCAAGAAGTACATGGTAATAGGAAAAAATTATAACTAAAATTAAAAAAGATAAAGAGAAAAATCACATTTGCATGGTTAAAGAAAAGATTGGCTCTGTAGGAAATTTGAATCATCTTGAAACTCAAATGGTGCAATAAAATGCCTTCAAACATAACACAAACACCAAGGAGAGAGCAAATATACGACTAGATATTGTGGGGCTATACCCCATCACTCCTTCACAGGTAAACTCAATGGCACCTTATGGGTTCCCAGGAAGTTGATGCTGGCAGAAATATGATGAGAAAAAGCTCTTAGATGAAAATTATATGTCTATCAGTCTATTAAAAATAAAAGTACATAAAGCACCAATGTGGTGCAGATGAGCAGATGCAATATGTACAAAGCATCCCTATGCCTATTAAAAATAACAATGAGCACAGTGAAAGATCCCCTCTACTCAATTTGCGCACTTTTCTCTCCAAAAAGACTAGATTAGCGAGTTCTGCCACAACCATGGCAAGGATCCGTGAATACCCAAAAGGGAGAAGAGAACACATCAAATATCACAGGAAAAATCGCTATGGAGGAACAAATTCTCAGATAATTCTTCTTCTCCATGACAAATATAGCTTCCTTTCACTAGCCCCTTCCTGTCTTCTTAAGTTGCCTCGGGTGAGAAAGGGACAAAAGGTTAATGGTCTTTGGGCAATGGTTAATTTACTTCAGTATAGAATACTCCTAATAAGAACTTAACAATTATATCCAACAGAATTATTTTATTATAAACAAAGCCAAGTGTATAACTCACCCAAAAAATAACACTTCCATTTGATGATTTAGTCTGAAGATCACCCGAGACTTGATCATACTGTACAACATCCCTTACAAAGTAGCCCCATGCTATAACTTCCATCTCCGTACAGTTCAGTGTAATAACAAGATGTATTACCATAGCAACTCGGCGTTGAACCACTAGTGATGTCCTTACAGAATTTCTGATTGCATAAAACTAATTCCCCAGAAACAGAATCCTTTGGATTATAGAAGCTCAGTTCCAGCTGTTAAAAGAGAACACGTAAGACATCTGTTATGATTAAAAGGGGACAATCGATCAAAAAATACTAAAGCCTACCCCATGCCCAAACAACACAGAGACTCTGAACCATTTTGATAAGGGAAAAAGACTTACCCCATGGTAACCTCTTCTGGGGCACTCAGAGCATCCAATACAATTAACCCACATTATGTCACTTCCTGTATCTACTTGCACATAATAATCCAATGGTGGTGTTCCAATTCCAATCTTGGCATAGTAAAGCCTACAAAACAATTCCATAAGAAAAAATAAGTCCACACAGAAGCCCTAATGGCCATCTCTGTCCATTCTAAAAGCATCAAATCAAGTGATACCATGCATTCAAACAATAAAAGGCAAATGAGATGAAGGAGCTGTACAATTACCTGGAGGTTGAAAAAATTCCCAATCAAAGCATTTTAAATTAAGATTTATAATTTGAACCCAAAAAGGGAAAGGAATCTAAGCAATACGAAGACATTTGTACAAGATATATAATACTCAATAATATTTACTGAACTACAAGAACTATGTATATTTAATAATAACCTTGCATTCAAAGTATCATGTCAGCCTTTCATTACTTAAGATAGTCTTAAGGCCTTATACTAAAGAGATGCTAGGAAAACAAAGTCCTTGACACAATTGGAGCACGGAATACCTTCCTAGAGAAATTGATTCTAACACTGATGCAGCATGATGTAGTAGTAGTAGTAGTAGTAGTACCAAATAAAATTTATGCATGTCAACTGGTCCATGTACACTTCTTTATACAATACAAGATATTCAAATTTTATATGCACATACACACAATCACTTGCACTGGAAAGATCATAAGCAGATAAACTCCCATCATAACTCCACTGAACAATGCTCTGCCAAATAGAGGAAAAATGGAATGTTTAGTCACAGAAAGAACATGGTTTTGAATTTTGATACTGACTCTCTCTCTCTCTCTCTCTCTTTATTGATGCTGAAGCGGATGACAAAATAAAGCCTAGAAGCATTACAGTGTGCTCCTTGCTCCAAGTTTTTGACCTAGTTAGATTAGGTAAACCTCCCAAATTGTGTATACGCGAGGAGACGCAGTGCAGAACAAACATATATGCATGTCAACATGCCTGCTTTACGTCTATGGAGTAAATAGTGTAATTGGTTCAGAAATCAGTACAACAACTCTAGCACAAACAACAGCAGTACATCACCAAACTGCACCCTTACTACCCACACACATATATATACATACGGCGGAGAATTATAAGAGAGGTTGAGATTAAAAGTACCCGACAGAATCGGGGCGGCCGGTGCCGCCGATGGGGAGGTCGACGCCGGCGAGAATTCGGAGATGGCGCATGTCGTCGTGGGCGCTTAGGGCAGCCAGAGTCCGCTCCGAACCCGAAAACTTGTAATTGACTCTGATCACCCCTCTCCTCCCCCACTCACGCTCTGAACAATAAGTAGCAGCAGCAATACGAAACAGCAGACATAATAACCGGAGCTTCTTCCGCCGTGGAATTCAAACCCCGCCATCTCCGCGTTGTCTCAGCTCTTCGGGGTCTTCTCCCCCTCTGGATTTACTGCTCTATTTACTGCTACACTTCTAAATTACGGCTTAATTTCTCCATCTTCTCTTGTGCGTTGTCACTTTCGCGTTGACCTTTGTTCCCAATTGGCTATCGGTCTTCTCTCCTTTTTTTTTCTTTTTTTCAGAAGCACATTTATCATTTTAAATTATTTGATTTTTTTTTACGATTTACTCTGACTATCGATTTTGGAAAAATATATTATAAAATAAAATAGACACTCTTTTTTTTTCAAGTTACAAGTATTTCTTAATTTTTATCATTTATTTCGTATTTTATTTTTCCTTCTAACATGCATTAACTTTCGGTGCAAGAATCATATTTTACTAGTTCTTATATTTTTTTTATTCTCTCGCTTGTAATGAAATCAATGTTTTAAATTTTAAATTAAAGAAAAACGCTTTGATGATGTCTAGGTTAATTACCAAGTTAATGTTATAATTGTTTTTATAAATATGTTATTTAATTTCACCTATTATGTGAGAATGATTGAACCAGCCCACAAATTATACCGTTGATTATAGTCCAATTTTGTAAATTGTAATTAACATATTATGTCATTTTAAATAACATAGTGTTTATTTGTAAATAAATTGAGTGTACATAATATGTTAAATACAATATTTACATACATTTTTTAACATGTATATAATATGTTAACTATACAAAGCGCAATATTTGTTAACTACAGATAAATACAATGTTAACTTCTTGGAGTGCATGTACATACTGATAAAATATACAATGAACATGACGGCATCGTATATGATAGAGGTTATAGCACAACCCAATAATATGAGTAGTAGGTTTAATGATTCGTTTTATACATGACTAACTCAATATCAGTTGGTCATACAATTTTCCGATTATCTCAACTTAGTTTACAAGAGTTAGGCAAACCAATATAAGATTCACAATACTAAGGAGATACGCTAACCATGTTGGTCTAAAAATATTTGAATCATATATCAACTTGCCTTGCGATCAACATAGCAACACATACATGCAATACCAAAGAGGTAAGCATGCTCGGTTAGTCTACAAATCTCTAAATTACCTCAACACACCTTACAAGTGTCAATTTAGCGCAGCTAACTGACTCCATAACATTGGAGACATAGGCTGCCATAGTTGTTTGAGACTAATAACCACATAATCAATTGACTATGAGAGACAACTAGATGCCATGTTAGCCCCCACTTGTAGCATGTCATAATAGCAAATGAGAATCATTACAATATAAGTGTGTATTTGGTTCACGTGGTTACTTGTTAGATACAATATATGAAAATGAAAGTCATACATATTGTTTGGTTGGAAACTTTTTTTAAATGCATGTATATATTTGGCTATCCATATAATTTCAATCATGTAATCATTTCATTAATTCATCCTTATCCCTCATAATTTCATGGCATCCTTACTTCATCGACTTCCTTAATGCATTGTTTACTCAAATTCATCGTCATTTACTCAATCTTAAGATCAATGTCTTTTTTTTTTTTTTCTTTTTTTGTATTTTTTTTAAACATTTATTATGATTATATAGTCATACATGCATAACCGAATATATATTTAATCATTTTAATATTACCCTACTACTAAACATGCAAAATATATTAACTAAACTCATTTCAATTACCATTTATTTGATTTACTAGTCTTTTCTATGCGCAATGCGCAAAAACATATGCCCAATCTTTATATATTTTTTAAAATAACTAACAAATCCCTACTAATTAAAATCTATATGAAATCAGATTTATTTATTATAATAATCCAATATATAATGTCTACAAATATTATTATCATTAAAGAATATAAGAAAATATATGGTGGATGCATGTGCATGGTAACAATATTGAAAAAGATAACGGAAATTATAACGGTAGGGGTATTTTTGTCCAAAAAATTATATAGTACAACTCTAAAAGCACAATGTACAAAATAAATAGCATTAAAACATAGACATAAATGAGAGATATAACTTTGATTGAGACTTATTATGTTTTAGATATTCCAATTATAATTCCCATATTCAATTCAAACGAAACACACCTAAGTAACTCTTGATCATTTATTATTTTGATGATCTACACAATCTCATTTGATAAACATCTCTTATATTTACAAATTGTACTTAGCAACAATACCATGTTGTAATTGGCTTTAAATTGCCATTATTGTACTTCGTTAGTAATTATTTATGCATCTACATAGCGTAACAGACACTCTACCCCAATCTAGGATGCCATCAATAGAGTTTTGTTATTATTTTTAATTGAAAAGTTATTCCTTATGTATTTGCGGGGTGTTTGACAATAGCTAATAAATAATAGCGGATAACTTATTAAATTAGTTGATAGTTGATAGATGATTTGACTAGTAATACTTTTAATACTATTAGATAATTGTAAAAATTTGATTAGTTAATTAATTGTTGATTTGTAGCTAATTGTGTGTAAAATAACATATAAAGACGTAAACATATTGTACTAATTGATTAACTCTTAAATTATTTTTACAATATTTATTATTATGAGTGAAATAAAAATGAAAATTATTAATGTTGTTACATACACAAAGAAAAAAAAGGGCAAGAAAGATGAAAAATAACAAGAGGGATATAAGGGTTAAGGATGACAAAGGTAAAATGGTAATTTCATAACAATGTCAATTAGTTAACAAAACTTATATTCTTTTTAGGACATCTTCAATAGTTTTAGATTTTTTATCGAGTTTTTGTGGGCCTAAACATTCAACTCATTATCCCCTAATCTCACTCAATCACAAAAATCATTATTCACGTTTAATTTGATTTTTTTTCTTCAGTTTTTTTTTTTTTTTTTTTTTTTGTGGACTCACCCTTTTACTATCACATATATTAATTATTTATTATCATTTTTAAAATAATAATCATAATTATAATTATAAAATTGATCAAATGTTATTGATAAGTTAGAAATTTAATAATAATATTATTGATAATTATGAAAATTTAATTTAATTGATAATTATGAAAATAATAAATAAAAAGTAAATTTAATAATATTGTATGTTAAGTTAAATGTTTTGAAGAAAAAAACACAAGAATTGACCCTTTTTGAATTGGGAAATAAAAATAAAACAAAGACTTGGTTACATTTCAGAGTCGGCGCTAACGGCTCTGAAATGCATCAATTGGTTGCCTGTAAGACGCAAACGCGTCTCATTTTATGTTTTTTTTTTTTTTTAATATGACAAAATCTTTAAATTTGTAGGGTGACACTCAAATTTTACTCATTCACATTTGTTAAAAAACTCACTATCATAATTTTTATTATTTCAAAAACCAAGAAACAATCCCCAATTGGGGATACTCTTAGGGGACGTTTGGTTCACGGAATCTTGGATTACCCCAGGTAATAGGATTACTCTTTGAAGGTAATATGAGATTTTTGAGAATGTAAGATTACCTTGTGTGTTTGGTTTGGATGTTGTAATATAATGTTACCTTGTTTGGTTCAGGGTTATATTTTAGGTTATATGGATCAATTTACAATAATACCCTCAATAATATATATATATATATATATATATATATATAATATATATATATTATATATTATATATATATATATATATATTATGTGTGTGTATTTATTTATATCTATGAATGTATATCAAAACTTAAATATTAAAAAACTAAATATATAAATATACACATATGTATATTTGATATATAAACATATACTAATTTCATTATTATTATTATTATTATTATTATTATTATTATTATTATTATATAAGGATTAGTTAATGAGGGCAAAGTTGGAATAATTCAAGGTAATGTAAGATTACCTAAAAAAATGGGGGTAATCACATTACCTTGAAACATTACCGCCACATCAGCTTTCAGGTAATATAACATTACCTGGTAATCTCATAACTTGAACCAAACAAGGTAATATAACATTACCAGACTCAGATGACCTAAGTAATATAAGATGACCTGAACCAAACGCCCCCTTAGTATTTTAAATTTTAACCTATCATCCAATAAAACATTCACCAAACACTTAGATAGCATATTGACCGCCAAACACCTTGTGCTCAGATGACATGACATGTAGTGACCTCTCTCATGTGGAGGTCATGAGGTTGTTGACTCTTTGTGCTTTATTAGATTGAAAAAATATATTTGAACAAATACTATAATGTAATAGAGTCAGTAACATTAAAAAAAAATAGCATATTGACCTGTAAAACAACCTAAAATTAACTTATCTATGTTACCAACCAAATACCAGATAGGGCTCACATAGTCACATCATATAAATAGCAATGAAAACAAAGAGAATACAAGTTAAGTCACGTTATTTGTAAATGAACAAAAATAAGCATTTAAAGAAGAAACTGCGAAAAACATGGATGTATTTGGCGGGTTGTGTTTGCGCGCGCGCGCGCTCTGGAAACGACTCAACGAGGGCGCGCCTATAATATATATACACAAGGGTGCAAAGCAGAGAACAAGTAGGGCTCGTGTGATACAAATCTTAATTTCATCGCAATGCTAACAGGCCGTGAAAGCCTCACAAGACTGATAGGCAGACGCCGCCGGTTTCTCCCTAATCGCAACTACATTCTCTCCTCACCCGCCGCTCAGGTACACACACATACAGATTTATGTGCGCTGATATGGCATCTTAAGAAATTCATTTGATGCAGGGTTTCTTGAGTGAGAGCAAGAGGGGCGATGGTTCTGAATCTGGGCAGCATCAACAGCAAAGCGGTGGGAATGGAAATGAAAGTGGGAATATTGGCACGGAATGGGTTAATTGCCCGGTTTGTGGAGCTAGAGTTCTTGGCGATGATCACGTTATCAATTTGCATTTAGGTTCTATACTCCTACTATGCACGCACACATAGATGTATATTGATATTCAATTTTGCTATGTTTCTTAGTTTTTGTCGTTGACTGTTTTAATAGATTACTGCAAACTTTGATATATGGTATTGCTAGACTATTTTTATAGGCAATGCAAGCTTAGTGTGGAATGGAAGGGAAAATCATAATCAAGAGTGTACACAAAATTCAAAAATAGTTGTTAAGGTGATGTTTCACTATGTTAGTGAATTCTGATGAATGGGTTGATTGGGGAAGGTAAGTATTATTGCTCAAGATCTAATTTTTAAAGGAGCATCAGCTGATTAATACTAAAGCATTACTAATTTCTAAGGAGTAGTAGTTATTGGACTCTAGACTTCTTTTGTATTTCCTGACTGCACTTTCAGTATTCAGAGATTTTTCTGAGGGAGAGTAAAAAGCAAAGAATTTTTTTTGCAAAATTCTACATTTACTAGTTAAGTGCTTTATTTTACTTGTTCATGAGAAGAAAACTCAAATAGAACTGTTGAAGAGGCCTTGATAAGTTGTTATTGAAAAGAAACTCTTTGTTGCTCTTTTATCATGCATAATGTTTCTTTTCATCTGGACTAGGATTTTTCTGATTACTTTCAATGTTTTGTCAGATAAGTGTCTTGCCAGAGGAACAAGCGCAAGTTGAGCCAACGTACCCTCCTTCAATTGAACTTTTGCTCAAAAGATAAATATCAGGCTAACAGTTCAGATTGTACAGAGACAAACCAGTGTTCAAAATAGAGACCATAGTAGTGTTTGTGATACCATTCCTAGGGTGGGTGACTTAGATGATCTTGAAAATCATGACCAAGCTCTATGCAAGCTAGAGAGCAGTACTCCTTGTGACACTGCTTTTGAGTCAGCTAAATTATATGATTTTACAAGATGCATTGATGAATCACCTTCCTCGGACACCAAGACTCTAGCAGGTTGTACAGAAAATCAAATGAATGATGACAAGATCAATGGCAACTGTAGTTA
>VALG01009641.1:0-15408 GCA_009835305.1 Ipomoea purpurea
ATGGTTGCTTGGAAAATACGTTGGCTGAAAGATGTTGCGCAACGGATACTGAGCTGGTTTGTGCGTCGGCTGGAATGAGGTGGTGAGAGGTTCAAGTTGAGAATCGCATCCGTTCTGACCTTAGTTGGCGCTAGCGCGTCACTTGGTCTAAATTTTGTTGAGATCATGCATGAACGGAAACTCGTGGCTGATGTTGTAAAGTAAAGGGTCTCAAGCGTCGGTTGACGTGCTTCCTTGCTCTGTCCGCCCACCAGACGTGGCCAATTGATAATGTATAATACCACGTACTTATCTATCATAAGACGAGATCAATTAAAGCAAATAAAGTCTTTTATTAAATCCGGTAAAGGTCCTAAGTACAAATTCTACTTGGTTGCAAGCGAGTACCGATCTGGGTTTGCGGATCCGGGGAGTCTCTGAGTACAACCTATCGATCGTCCAAAAAGTCCCTTACACTGTGCGCCCGGGGTATCTTATAGCCGCGGAGCCTGGGACAGGAAATCCGGCCTGGTCGGCAATGCTTCCCCACGTAGCCACCAACGTGTCAATCCGCGGTCGTGTGCCCTTCTGTCGTCGCCTAGTGCCGCCAAACGTGTCTTTAGTCAGCACGCCACACCCCTAAGGGCTACCGCTCCGGTGGTTGTACACTTCTGGTCGGTGCAAAACACCGGTCGGTACCGACCGGGTTCTTCCTACAAAAGATCCGACTGTAACCTGGCAAAACAAAGTAAGAAAGAGAATCCGAGGCATATCGGTCGGGTATTCCCTACCAAACACCACATTAAACATCAAAGATTATCTCGCGGAACAACCATAAAAGTCGTTAGGCAAAGCTTTATCAAGACTCCGAACACATAATCGAATATATCAATAGAGCCAATGAAAGAAGATAATGCAAGGAAAATAGGGTTTTGTTGAGACATGGGTTAGCCTCAATTCCTTTAATTAGAATCATTCTACTAAGTTTCTTTCCTTCTAAGATCTCCCCTCTCATGTGGTTCCTCGTACGTTTTGGTGATAGGGAATTCCTCGTGGATTCTTGTTGTGGTAGAATCAATTTGGTGAGTATTCTAAAGGTGCCCCCTAAAGTCCTTATATATATATAGGAGTCCTAACAGGGTTTGCCTCCCTAAAGTCCTTATATATATTAGAGTCCTAACAGGGTCTGAATAGTAAATGGATTTAACTTATCTATTCCTTATAGGACTAAGAGTTTTGGTTTAAGGGATAATGGTCCAGTGATCCATGGTGGATTACCGTTAATCTAATTAAGGGAATCTTAATCTAATTAAATCTCCTCTAATAGTGAAATAATTAAATAATTTATCCGGTTAAGGCCGTAATACTAGGTGTTAGCACAATCCACTCCATATTAAATCCAAAAGTTTTATCACAAATTGAAACCTCTGCAGCTTCCATTTGTCGCTGATCCTGCAATTAGATGAACTAATGACTTTGAAAGCTTCACATAAGTAGGACCCAATTAAGGATTAAATATTGTATAATTTAAAATAAAGTACTTCGACCCGTAGCTAATTCAACAACATCAAAAACATTAGTTTAATTAATTCATTATTAAGGAATATTTTATTTACGTACTTCCTAAATTAGTCGAAACAAAGGCATTATTATTTTATTGATAATAAATTACTAATTTATTATGCAAAATAATACAAAAATATATTATTTCAATATATACAAATAATAATAATACTTTATTATTATCCCCACACTCCAACTCCGATGTTTCCATCTTTGCAAAGATAACATCACGACGTTATAATCACCCTTCTTGACCACATGAGTGTACAATTAATAGCTCCCCCTTGCGTTGTAAACCTATGAGGAATATTTTCCTATTTATCATCAAGTTTTAGTCCTCCCGAAGTTGTAAAGACATGAGCCGTGATGAGGGCTGGAGCATTTCAGGTTTGATTCAGTTTTTTTTTTTTTTTTTTTTTTTTTTTTCGGTTCGGTTTTTCAGGTTTTGAAAAAGAATTAAATATTCCGGTTTAAAATTGCGTTCGGTTTCCAGTGGAAGTCCACTATTTTGAACGTTTCCTTTTTTGCCCATGACCGATGTTCAGATTGGCTCCCACCTTTGGAGTGCCCACTTGAAGTGTTTTGTTGATGACAAGATGAAGAATATCTATCTATAGTTTAATTTTGAAAAATAAGAATTATTATTTTTTATTATAAGAGTAGGGGGGATATCCCTATATATTATTCACACTACTTGGCCTCAAGTAGGGTTCAATACATATCACCTCCCCACTTAAAGAGAGCCAAAACCCAATACCAGTGGATCACAAGCCCCACTTGGTAAAAATAAGAAATTATTAAGAATTAATTAAAATAATAGTCAACCAATTAAAAGTAAATTATGATAATATTTTAATAAAATGATAATAAAGAATAGAAAAAGATATCATAGATATAGGGTGTATGATAATAATGAATAGAGTTATGAAAGTAGAATTAAATAGTAAACGGTGTTATAATGGTATAAAGGATACTTTTGTAATGCACAAAGAATGTAGTAGGACAATGGTAATAAGGATACTTTTGTCTCACAGAATGTAGTAGGACAATTTTTGTTCATTATAAATTAAAGTAGCATAACATTTAATGAAAAATATTTTCCCTTTATTAGCTACAAAATATTTGTAAGTATATTAACACAAATGTGTTTATAGTTTAATGTATAGATAGGCTCAATAGTTTTTAACCTAAATGTTAGGAGGTCAAATCCCCATTCTTAAACATTTAATTCATTTATACGAATTACATTTATTATATTAAAAAAAAAAAAAACAGATCGTTCGGTTTGGTAAACCCGAAACCGAAACGCAATCAGTTTTCTCTGACCGAGTACCGATCGGTTCTTCGGCCTTAGACCGAACCGAACCACTTTGGTTCGGTATGGTTTTCGATGTGGGTTAAATGCCCATCCCTAGGTGTATGCAATTGATCTAAACACCTTCACATTTAGTTTGAATTAACTCTAATCTTGAATACGAGTTACACCAAAATACACTCCCAAGTAGGTAATATATCCAATGAATAAAATGCACAAGAAATTGCTTCAGCACAAAAATAGTTTGGTATACCTCTCACTTTAAGAATGATTATTGTCATGTCCATTATTGTTCTATTTCTCCTCTCGGCCACTCCTTGTGTTATGGAGTGTAAGAAATTGAAGCTTATATTGCACATCATGTTCTTCACAATGGATGTGAATATATGGTTCTATTATTCACATTAGATGAGCATTCACTTACATCATCCCTTCATAGATTTTTAAGAAAAATGACCACTTTGTTTTTCAACAATGGTTTTAATTTCTTAAAAGTAATCAAACACTTCTAGTTTTGTCTCCAACAAAAAACCCACGTTTTTCTAGTGAAGTCATCAATAATATATATAAAAAAATACTGGTTACCACCAAGTGATAGAAAGTTCATAAACCCACGTATATCGGTATAGACAAGCTACAGGGGTTTGTTGTGCACGCCCAAGGAACTCCCAAGAAATGTAATCGATGATTTTTCCCAAGAATACACGCTTCACATAACAACTCCGGGATGATTAATAACGACAACCCATTTACCAGATTTTGTTGGCGAGTTATTCAAGGTCTTTGGAAATTTAGGTGTCCAAAGCGAAGATTCGTAAGTCAATGGGTCATTACCCACAATTTCACTAAAACATTATATCACCTTTAGAAATATCAATTGGAAACATCCGAGATCTTGATATATATTTTTTAAGAATCAAAAGTAAATTTTTTTTTCAATTCCATTATTCTCTCGCCGGTCTTCGCGAGTTTTTTAGGGTTTTTACCTAGTTTCCCGCCTGCTCAACGCGCGACGACGATCAAGTCCAGCGTCTGTTCAGTCTAATGCAAGATGGCCGCTCAAGGAGGTTATAAACCAGTGTGCGAGTTTGACTTTGGCGGATGTGGATGATGATGAGTTTGCTTGTTACAGGTCCCCTTTGAACCTGGTGAACATGAAGCGGGGGAGGAGGTGTTCCATGCGGTTGGCAGACTGCTCACGAACCGTGTAGTCCGGTTTGCTTATTTTTCAAGACACCATGGCAGGGTGTGGCAGGCGGCCATGGGAGTTAATATGCGGGAGCTTCAAACCACGAAGGTTTCTCATTCGGTTTCTATCATGAGGCCGATCTCCAGCGTATTCTAAGCGAGGGCCCTTGGGCGTATGAACAAAGCTGTTGATTTTGAAGAGGTTGCAACCAGGGGAGGATCCGAAAACTGTAACACTGGATCATGCGGATTTCTGGGTTCAGATACATGCACTGCCGGACGGATTTCGTTCGGAGTCGGTGGTCAATGCCGTAGGCTCATTTTGGGAGCTGTGGTACAGACTGATGAGAGGAGTTTGATGGTTCCATGAGGGGCGTACTATCGTGTTTTCGGTGTCGCGGGACATCACCAAGCCTCTCAAGAAGCAGAAGAAGCTCACATGGGTGGGAGTTTGGTTATCATTGATTTGGTATGAACGGTTACCGACCTTTTGTTCTTATGTGGTTTGGTTGGGCATGGGGATGACATTGCAGGCTAGCATTACAGCACACTGATCCTAAAGCGGAGAATCCGTACGGGGCCTGGTTACGAGCCACTTCACGCCGGGGAACACCAAACGACAACCAAAGTTGGATACCCCCTGAGACTGCTGTTGAGCATAAACTGTGGAAGATCACCTGCTATGGGGAGTGATATGGTTTTCCGTAACAATGCTGGGAAGGAGTCGGATAGTGTGGGAGAAACCGGGAGTGGGCAGTGGGCATTGGACAGTGTATCCGGGGCCACTTTTTGTTGTATCAGGGGTTGTTGTTGGGGAGCAGAAAGATACGGAGGTTGAGGAGGGGGAAGCGAAAGTGTCTTGAGGGAGGAGGTGGAATGGACTGTGAAGTTACTGTGTCAAAAAACAGAGTAGGGGCGGGTCTTGCGGAACAAGCCCGTCGGGGAATTATGAGTCTGATCTCCTGGAATTGCCAGGGGCTTGGCAACCCTGACGGTAGTTCGTGTTTTAGCGGACCTTGTTCGGCACTAAGAGGCCGAGAGTGGTTTACTTGATCGCAGACTTTTGTTGATAAGCATCGTATGAGGATATTCGTGTTCAATTGGGGTTTGATTGTGTCTTTACAGTGGAGGGCGGATGGCCACATGGGTGGTCTAGCTCTATTATGGTCAAACAACGTGGATTTGAGAGTAACAGGTTTTTTTTTACAAATCATATTGATAGTGAGATACGATTGGATGTTGGCAGTCCGTCCCTGGCATTTTACTGGATATTACAGGTTCTCGGAAGGCACCGAAGGCCCGGGAGGCATGGCATCTGTTTGCGCTCCTTGTCAATCTCGGTCTTCTCTACCATGTTTGGTGAATGGGGGATTTTAATGATCCCCTAGATCAATCTTGAGATGGTTGGTCGCGCCCCACATCCGGCTTGGTTGATAAATGGCTTTTAGAGAAGCTGTTGTTGATTGTGGTTTGCAGGATGTCCCTTTTGGGGGACCCTAGTTCACTTTGGGTGAAATCGCGGGGTACGAATCGAATGATTGAGGAGAAGTTGGACCGTATATTGGCGTGTGAGGATTGGTTGAATCTGTTTCAGGGAGCATAGGCACATTTTCTGGTCGTCTCATATAGTGATCATCTACCCCTTGTTCTTACTCCAGTTACTCTCCCCCGAGTGCGAAAGCGGGCCCAGATTTTGTTTTGATAATATGTGGCTTGCGAGAAGAAACATGTAGGGAAATTGTTTCCCAGAGTTGGGATAAACGGTGGGCCCTGGACACGTTAGCAAGGTGGAGGTGTGTGCTCATGACATAAAGAGGTGGGGGCGGAATTACAACAGAGATTTTTAGCGTAAGATAGAGCATAATAAGAGTCGCTTGGTTTGGTTAAAAGGGCGTTGTGATGAGCCTGGGATGCGTGAGTATGATGTGTAGAAAGGGAGTTGCTCTTTTGTTGGAGCAACAACATTATTTTGGAAACAACGGCCAAGAGGATGTTAAATAGCAAGTTTTTTCACAATTTTGTGAAAGCTAGACGTCGAAGGAACACTATTAGAAGGCTCCAGGATGAAAATGGGAACTGGGTGAGGATGAGGAGGGGTTAGACAATGTTAGCTGAACTATTATACAGGCCTGTTTACCCTGGGTTATGGAGAGATGCAGGAGGTAATTGATGCAATAACAGAGAAGGTGACTAAGCATGATAACACTAGGTTGCTGCGCCGCTGAGTATGGGGGAGGAGGTGCCCGGCGGTGTTTCAGATGCATCCTGACAATTTCCCGAGTCCAGATGGCTTTGGGCCGGGGTTTTTTCAATATTTCTGGGATATTGTGTGGGTTGTGGGGGGGGGGGGGGCGGGGGGAGGTTACGGCTTTCTGCAGGTGTTTCCTGGATTCGGCCAAGCTCCCGCAAAGAGCTAACGATACTCTTGTTTGTTTTGATTCGAAGAAGTCCAGGCCGAAGTCTATGAAGATCTTCGCCCCGATAGCTTTGTGTAACGTCATTTTATATAAAATACGGCTAAGGTGTGTGCTAACCGTTTAAAACCCTTGTTGCAGAAGTTAATTTCGAATGCTCAAAAGTGCCTTCGTTCCGGGGCGCCTAATAACTGATAATATCATGCTGGCCTACGAGATCCACCAATTTTTAAACGAAAGACCCGGGGCATGAGGGGGTGGTGGCATTGAAGCTCGACATGTCCAAGGCCTATGATCGGGTGGAGTGGAGTTTCTTCGGGCAGTTGTTGCAAATGGATTTGGTAATCGTTGGGTTGATATTCTGCTTGAGACGGTAACCTCAAGTACAGTACCATTCTTACATGACCGCGGCCATTTGGGTCCCTATTATTCCAGGAAGAGACTTCGTCAGGGGGACCCGCTATCCCGCGTATTGTGTTCATCTTTGTTGCCGAGGGGTTGAGCTCCATGATTGAAAGAAGTATGTCTGCGGGCCGTTTGCATGGGGTTTCTGTGGCTAGGGGTGCACCTTCTGTCTCTCATCTACTCTTTGCAGATGACTCCTTTCCTGTTTCTTCGGGCTAATGAAGTGGAAAGCGTTCAAATGAGGTATGTTGCTGGACACTTAATGCCAAGGCTTCTGGCCAGCATATTAATTATGATAAATCTGCTGCATGTTTTTAGTGCTAATTTGCCACATAAATTAAGGAAAATGAGGTGGTTGATATCCTGGGTGTGGAGGAAGTGAGACCTAGTGGAAAGTACTTGGGTTTGCCATCCCTTGTGTGTAGGAGTTTAGAAGGCCATACTGGGGTTTCTGAGGATCGTATACTGACCAGGATTCGTTCTTGGAATGCCAAGTTTTTGTCAAAGAGCTGGGAGGGAGGTTCTTTTGAAAAATGTTTTGCAGGCAATGCCGGCATATGCCTATGATGGTGTTCTTGCTTCCCTTGGGCCTTTGTCGGGAAATAGAGGTAATTATGAATCAATACTAGTGGACCGATAGTGTGGGAAATAGCCGTGGAATAAGTGGCGTTCATGGGGAGGGTTTGTCTAGGCCTAAAGCGTGTGGTGGAATGGGTTTTCGTCGTCTTCATGAGATGAACAAAGCTCTACTTGGGAAGCAGGCTTGGAGGTTGATTTCCAACCCCACAAGTCTAGTGGCTCGTGTGTTTAAGTCACGCTATTACCCTGAATGTGATTTTTGTTATGCAAGGGAGGGGACCAACCCATCCTACATTTGGCGGGGTATGTTAGAAGTTAAAGGCTGTTTGAAGGAGGGCTGTCGAAGGTAATAGGCGATGGAAATGGACTATTATAGGCAGGGATCCTTTGCTACCAGTGGATGATAATTCGTTTGTGGAAACGAGTTGCACCAGACAGTTTATGAGGCCCCAGTGTCCTCCCTGATGAATTTACACGGTACTGGTTGGGATGTGGATTGTGTAAAGGATATTTTTAATGCCCGTGATGCTAACTTAATTTTAAATATTTCTGTCAGTATTCGGAAGCCCCGTGATCAGTGGTCTTGGCAATGGGATCAGAAGGGTGCGTATTCGGTTAAGTCATGTTATAAGCAGCTTACTTTAGTGGCCGCGAGTGGCCGCCCATGGGCAAGTATTTGGAGCCTGCATGTCCTTCCAAAGGTGAAGAATTTTTGTTGGCAGTTAGCGTCTCTCTATCTTCCTATACGTGATATATTGTTGATTAAGAATGTAGCATGCTTATTGAATTGCCATATGTGCAGACAAAAAAAGAGTCGGCCATGCATCTATTTGTCCAATGCGGGGAGGCAGCTCGACTTTGGAACAAATGGAGATGCTGCATGTAAGTAGCTACGTTGGTAATCATCTGGATGACTGGTTCTTTTGTGCTTTGGGCACATTAGATGTAATTTCAAGATCTAAGTTTGTTATGGCTTGTTGGGTGTGTGATGCAGTAGGAATGAGAGTGTGTGGAAGGGCATTGATTATGATTTGTGTACTATGTTGCATAGGGTGTTGGTGTTTCTGGATTGTTGGAGAAGCGAAAACGAGAACCTGCCAGCTGGTGCTACCCACACAGCCGAGGCTACTTGGACTAGGCCAGTGCATGGGAGGTTTGAACTTAATACGGACGTTGCGCTAAGAGTGAAGGATAATGCTATGGGTTTTGGCTGGGTCTTGCGAGATGATGGTGGTAATTTCCTAGTTGCCAAGAACATGAGAATGCACGGGATGTGTACGGTTAGGGAAGTAGAGGCGCTTTGTATCCGGGAGGCATTGAGTTGGCTCAAGGGCACAGGATTGGGTGATGTGGACGTGGAAACGGATAGTCAAGTTGTTTTTAATGCTATTACTTTGCCTTCTTTTATTTCAGTTTTGGTTACATAGTGGATGATGTAAAGAATTTGGCATCTGAGATTGAGGATGTGAAGTTCTGTCATGTAAAGCGATCTGTGAATTGTGCTGCCCACACTGTTGCTAGAGAGGCCTTTTCTGTGTTAGGTTGCGGTGAGTGGTTGGATGTGCCACCTGCCTTTCTTGTTAACATTCTTGATTCTGATTTAATGAATTAATCTTTCTTCTTCAAAAAAGAATCAAAGTACCTTGTTTATCAAAGATTAAAAATTAAAAACAATAAAAAAAAAAAAAGATTGCTTGAAATATTGATCTCGTACCATTTTCTAGCCAATTGACCCATGTTAAGTAGCTTACTCTTCATATCAGGTACATAGTAAACATTAGAAATGTACTTGTATCTCCATTATTCAATGTGATGAGTATTTGCCTTTTTTTCCAGTCATTGGAACGGTTTTACCATCACCAAACTTAACAATTGTGTGTAATGGATTCGTCAAGTTCAGCAAACAACTCTTGCATGCCACAGATGTGATTTGTGCAACCAGTATCCAAAATCGAAATACCATGTGTTGATTTAGATTGTCATTTGAAGAAGAAACCATCAAAGTGGCATGGTGTGTTTCAACACCACTTCCAACACCATCCAAGTTACTAACCTCTTGTGCATAATTAGCAGTCTGGTTATCATTATTGTACCAGAATTCATTTGCATAGTGGTCATGTTTGTGATAGGAGTAACACTCTACATTTGATTTGTCGTGCTTCCTTCTGCTGCGTCCACGACCTTGACATCTTGAAGTTTGCGGGTTGAAACTTGTGTTGGAACATGTGTTGTTTTATTCACCACGATCTTTGTTGGAGTGATTGCTGCTTCTTCATGTTCCTCTATCTCGAGAGTTTTTAGGTTTTCTACTGGAATCACTGATCGAGGCTTGCGCTTGAAGAGCTTGTTCCAACTGTTTCTCAAATTTATTGTCGTTGTCATTCAACCTCAACTCGTGTACTTTCAATGAACCAACAATGACTTGACTGTCATTGTTGTAAGATCATTAGTTTCCTCAATCACGGTCACAATATGCTCAAACCTTGGAATCAGGATTTCAAAATCTTCTCCACCTTACATTTGTCTGTGAGAGTTTCACCAATGTTCTTCATGTTGTTGGCTAATGCTAGAACACGATTCATGTAGGAATCATTATCTCACCTGACTCCATCTGCAATAGCTCGTACTGACGCCTTAATGTTTGAAGACATACCCTCTTAGTTTTCTCATCACCCTGTACGAGTTGATCAAAATACTCCATGCCTCATGCGAGGCCTTTGCACCTTCAATCTGCTCGAAGGTTTCATCATTCATCCCCTGATGGATGTAGTACAACACCTTTTTGTCTTTCCTATCCTCAACTGCATTATCTGTCAATTATGTAGGTGTTCCACTTTCAACAATTTTTAACAAATCATGATAATCAAACAACACATTTATTTGAGCACACCAATGACTATAGTTTTTCCATCAAGAACATGAACAGACAGTTAGGCTATGTTATTCATTGTAACAGGTCAAGAAGGGTCTTAGATGGCTCTGATATCAATTTGTAAAAAGAATTGAGGTATATGGTTGCAAAACATAGGTGTGTTGAAATTAATGTTGTAACAACCTTGATCGTAGACATTGGACAAAAAGAAAAGAATTGAGGAAATATTATTGCAGATGATTATGCTTGAACACTGTGTCTTGTTTTGTCATTACAAAGCATGTCCTAAGTGCCTTTGTATAGGGCCTGAGACAACTAGAAAGTGGATCAAGCATGAAAGTAGAATCCATATAAGATGGGATATTGAACATAAAGAACAGAATTATTCAATAGTAATATAAAATATAAAATCAGAATTAGTTAGCCCAATAGTTATCAATTCATATTATTACACCAATATAATTTTTATTTCCATTATAAACTTACGAACATTGACTCTTGTTATATTCACTAGATTTTATACTTGCATTGTAAAAATAAATAAATTTCAATTGAGGGATGTTTTTTTTTCCTTTCAAAAATAAATTAGGGGTGTTTTTGTGATTTGATAAGTTAATTGCACCATAATCCATGAATTCAAATCTGAGTACTATACTTACCATTGACAAAGCTCACCGGCCATGGATTCACCGATCATCTACCATTATCTACCATACCCCAAGTTAGAGTTGATGAAGAATCCTGCTGGCATTGCCATTTGCCACCCTTCCATAACCTGAGAAGATGCTCAAGACTCAAGAGTATGTGTGAAGCAAGCAAACTGAGAAGATGTCAATCACGTCATCGATTGCATTTTGAACCTTTCTCGACAAAATCCATATCTCAATTTTGACATTTTAGACAAACTCCATTCATCAAATACATACTAAATTTTATAGTTAATTCCATGAATGGTGGTTAATATTTACTAATTTTTATCTTTGATTTTAAATTGAACCATAAATGATCACTTGACTATTGATATTTATCAATTTTATTAACGACTTTCAATTTAACCATAAGTGGTCTCTTTCAGTGGCGGAGCCACAATGGGGCAGTGGGGTCAGTAGGTTGAGAGAGTAGTTATGAACAAATACTACATTTTAATAGAGGACTAAAATTAGTCATGTCATAATAATACCTAGGACAAAAAATGAATGTTCTAATAAAAATAGACTAAAAGTGAAATGCATGGCACCTATAAATCTATGACCAAAAATGGAATTAACTCTTTTAAAAAACACAAATATGTGTGACATTGTAATTATATTCATGCATTTGTAGACGTGTGAGCTCTTGTAAGACGAGTCGGGTCAAAATGAAAATGTAATACTTATGCTGAAAAATGTAATACTGATCATGAATAAACTGATTTCATATTTATAAGGAAAAGTGTAATATTTTTAAATAAAAATATAATATTTAAGGATTTAATAGTTACTTAATAGAAAAATTGCAATACTCCTTCTGTCTCATTTTACCTATCATGTTTATTATTCATTAGTCAAACTAACAATTTCTTCTTTGTTTTTTTTTTTTTTTTTTTTGTATTTTAAAATTATTTTTAAATTTTGTGTGTTTAATATTATTTTTTTTAATGTAGTTTCTAAATATATAAATTTTATATACTAATACTAAATTTAATACTTTGTATTATTAAAAATTGAATTAAAATTAACTTAATTCAAGACTTGTTTTTTTGAATGCTACTGACTCTATTACATTGTAGTATCTGTCCAAACATACTTTCTCAATCTAATGAAGCACACAAAGTCAACAACGCCCCTACTAAGGTGCTTGGATAATTCAAGACTTGTTAATTGAATTAGACACATAAAATAAGACAGAGAGAGGATTAGAGATTGAATAATTACTTTTTACGTAAAATTTAATACTTACAAAAATATATATATATATATATTATATATATATATATATATATATATATATATATATATATATATATATATATATATATATATATAATAATTTAACTCGTTTTATGGATAAAAATCCGTGGCATGATTTCATTGGATGTTTTACTTTTAGTGGTCGGTGATATCCCTTTTCAAGTTTTCATAAATATTTCTACCGCCAACAAATCAAAGTGGGCAAGCTAAGCTAAGCTGTCCCTTTAATTTTTGTCAAAGGAAACATTATAAAAATTTTGGTATCCATCGAATCCACACCTTGCACATGTAAACACACAAACAGCATTCCATTTGTCACCCTCCAAAACTACATAATTTTCTTAACCTAACTACCACCCACTTATAAGTCAATAATAAAAATTACAACTTTCTTACTGCCTACAGTTTAATTGTCCACCATGTTGACGTACTTTTTGTTTATTAATTTCATCCGTTAACTCCCCACCAATACAACTTTTTTTTTTTAATAAATAGGTTTTCTAACATACACGCCAATTAATCTTATTAAGCTCTCGAACTCCTACCTAGAGCCACTGAAGGATATAAATCACAAGATTCAAATTTCAACGACTCTGGAGCAAAATTTTAGGGTGATCGATCGAACCAACTATGTTATCCCACGTGGTGCCACCAATACAAGTTTACTATTGCCTTCAATCGCTACTGGAAATTATTGAATTTCCGACCACAAAGTGATCTTAAATCAAGTTGAAAGTAAAAGGTGGTCAGAAATAGTAACAAGGGTTTTTTCGGATACTAAAAGTGATCGGAACAAGGCTTTCAACTTGATTTAAGATCACTTTCAAGTGGTCGAAAATTTCAGAATTTTCAATAGTGAATATTTAATTAGTACTCTATCTGATTCATTTTACTTACTATGTTTACGATTCACTATATATTATAAAGTAAATATTTCTTCTTCGCTTAGTTTCTTCAAATGTTTTTTTATTTATTTATTTAATAGTAATTTTAATGTAGTTTCTAAAATAGTAATAAAATAGGAAGGAGTGAGCATTATGTTAGTGATGAAATATTTAATGTATCGCATGTATATTGATGTTTATGTTTACATGCTCACTTACAACACGTTTGGTTCACGGATATGAATTTTGAGGTAATAGGAATGTTATTCCATAAGGAATGGAATAGGCAAAGAATAGAATAGGAATTGTATCTATTGTTTGGTTCGCGAAATGAATAGACTTTAGGAATTATATTACAGTGTTTGGTTGATTTAAGGAATAGAAATGAAATATGTTTTAAAAGACATAAATACCCTTATAAAAAATATGTGATGGGTGATGTGGTGGCGGTGGTGGCGATGGTGGTGGCGGTGGTGGTGATGTGGGGTGGTGGTGCTGGGGTGGTAGTGGTGGTGGTGGCAGTGGCAATCGTGGGGGCCGGTGGTGGTGGTGACGGTGACGGATTGACGGTGACGGTTGTGGCAGTGGTGGTGGGCGGCGACGGTTGTGGCGGGTGGTGGTAGCGGTGGTGTGCTGGGTGGTGTTCTGGTGGCCGATGGTGGTGGTTGCGGCGGCGATTTTTGTTTTTGGTGGCTGTTGTGTTGGTTTGGTGATGGTTGGTTTTGGCTTGTCGATGGTGGTGGATTGGCGTGGAGTGTGGGCCGATGTGTGGGGTATAGATGTTTTGGTTTTTGGTGGGCGGTGTCAGTGGTGGGTTGGCGGCGGGGTTGGTAGGGCGGCGGAAGGTGGGGGGCGGCGACACTTATGGCGAGGTGGTGGTGCTGCGCGGCGGCGATGTTGTAGTGTCGGTGGCGGGCGCGGGAATGGTGGTGGTTGGCCGACGACGTCTGAAATAGGATAAATTTATATATAGGATAAAAAAATTAGGGTAAAGAAAGGGTAAAAAAGAAAATAGATTTCTAAAATTCTATTCCTGAGCGTATCAGTAATAGGTAATACCAGGGGCGCTATAATAACTATTACCTTTAATTTGAGGTAATAGGCTATTACCGGGAATATTATTCCTGGTAATAGCAATGGTTACCAAACAAAGGAATATGCCTATTATTGGGAATGCTATGCCATTCTCGGCCTATTCCGCGAACCAAACGGGCCATTATATACACAAAGGGTCGAGTTCACATGCAAAATGGCTTCGTTGTGATCATTATTGTTCATTCCAAAATAGTGGACGGATGAGATTTATATTTAAATAAAAAATGTGATGATATTTTTGAAATATGTTAAACTTTCATTGAATAAGTTAATGTGGTGTTGGAAACTCGGAAATGACAAATCATTTTTCGGGTTTTCAGTGTTTGGTAAGGAGTGAAAAACGTGAGTCAAAGAATTGTTTGGTCTAAAGAAAATACCCTATTTCCTGGAAAATGACTTCGCCCTCTTTTTTGGTGGAAGTCATTTTTCAAACTACCATACCAACACCATATCCCCAACACCAGACATCACCGCCACCACACCACGCACACCACACCACACCGTGCGTCGCCGCCCACCACCGCTTAACAGCACCACACACCACCACCACCGCCATACAACGCACAACCACAACCACTACCACCACCCCCACCACTACACTATCAATACCACCACCAACACTCTACCCTACCATACCACCACAACACTACCATTCCACCATCACTACCACACCACCCACTACCAGTTGTCACCCACCACCGTATCACCATTATTATGTATGTATTATTATTATTATTATTATTATATTATTATTATTATTATTATTATTATTATTATTATAAATTGTTATATTAAACAAAAATAATTAAAATATTTAATTATACATTTTACTCATTTTAGAAAATGAACCAAACACACCAAGATAGTTTTCTGGAATGCAACCAAACAATGGAAATGAAAATAATGACTCATTTTCCTATAAAATATTTTTCAAAAGTCATTTTTCTGGTTTCCAAACACACCTTAAAAGAAAAATAATATAGTTTTGGAGAAAAAATAGTATCGCTTTGGTGGAAAAATCTCATTTTGAGAAACCCATAAGAAGTTTAAATGAAAAAATAAAAATAAAAATTGTCCGGACATCATTTAAAGAGAAAAAATAATATTTAATTTTTGGAGAAAAATAGTACGGAGTATCACTTTATAATAAAACAATACTGATTTT